>VYWZ01002763.1:0-13336 GCA_008711595.1 Fusarium xyrophilum
CTATATAACTTATATAGCTTTAAGATTATTAATTATTAAACTGTTAATTAATTAAATTTCTCTATAAGGCTATTTTAGCCTATCTAGCTAGCCTTAAAAAAGGGTTAATTAATTATATAATCCTTTCATTTTAGGATCCAAGGTTCCTTTCCTGAAAATGCGCCTCTACATACCCTATAGGTTTAACAGCAGCTACCTCCATACAGCTTAACTGAATTCCCGGTGAAGCGTAACTCAAACATGACACCGTCCTAGTAAACCGTAAAGAGCTAATTATGTATAGCCTCTAGCATAACTCTTGCGGCGAGCTGAGTCAAGCTCTATGTGAACCGAGAGATCAATCAGGATACTAGCATGGCGCATAGTCGATCAATACTTGGCAAACTTGTTGGTTCGTCCAGACTTCGATCTCACATCCTCTTCTCTGGGACCGATCTCAATTGTCAACATGAAACTAACGACAAAAAGCTTATCCCTCTTCGCTCTCTCTGACACGACAACTGAACTTTCATGTGGAGAAGAAATGGGCCTTGCTTCACGGAAGGGAGAGAGAGTTACTCCGTACTGGCGCGTCAACACGGCGCAACATGAGCTCTGACGACGACAAAAACAAGAGGACCCAGATTTCCAAGGTAGAGGCCGGCGAATAGACAGACAGTGTTCATGTTGCATCTTGATGCCATCCTTTTGAATTTACGCATGAGGTTCTATGCACAGTATACCTCGGTATTGATCAATCCATATGTGCTTCAGTCTGCCAAATACCGTAGGTACCTACCTAAATAACTCATCACAGGGTACCAACCCTCGCTACCTCGTACCGTAAAACATATAAGCTTGCCAGGTCCCATCTCGCATCTACGGATACTATTCTTGTAGGCATCGCCCATGCCTCATGCCTCCAAGGTGTGCTGTGATCGACACGACTATCACTATCCCGCCTCATTGCCAGCCATCTAGTTTCTCGTCGACCTCATCTTGATATGAGTTGAACGAACGACACGTCATCTGTGCTTGTCATTCGCCCAAATCCGAATCTCAGTGGCATTGGTCGAGCCTGGCAGATACGCTTCGTTGTCATGGCCCACCGCGCTATACAATCTGTATTTCATCGTCAACTCAGCCTGCACTCCTGTCAATCCATTACCTAGCTATATTTGTCGAAAGTCACTGAGATCGTCAATGTCATACATAACAAGCACCAGTGACACAAAGTCGATTGATTTCAACACCAACTTCGTATGTATACATTGTGTTTCATTAGCGAGCGAATCTTGCTTCCAATCGTGTAGTCCTTTTTGACATAATATAATCAAATCCCTTGCTCCCTTTCTTCATTTATGAAACGCCCACATTTTCGTCCCAAACACCTGCCAACGCCTTAAAAATAAATCTCAGTGTATATCATGTATAATTTGCAAGCCCTAGTTTTCGAGCCAGTCGAGGAAGTCAGGGGTGAAGTAGCTGACCACAATAGTAGCGCCAGCTCGAAGAATGCCTTCTGTTGACTCGAAAGCCATAGCCTTGAGCTCGAAGACTCCAGCCTTGACTCCGGCATGTATCATGGCATACTCGCCACTGACCTGGTATGCAGCCACGGGAAGATCTTTACCCAGGTCCTTGGCATCACTGATAATATCCAGATACTGACTAGCAGGCTTCACCATAATAATATCAGCTCCCTCGTTGATATCTCGCACGATGGCACGTCGTGCGAGGCCACGACCACCAGGAGGAAGCTGGTAGCACTTGCGGTCACCAAATGAAGGTGCCGAGCCGGCGGCATCTCGGAAGGGACCATACAAGCAGCCTGAGAACTTGGCCGAGTACGACATAAGAACTGTCTTGTGGGCAATCCCCTCCTCAATCAGTTTAAGCTTGATGGCGCGAATGCGGCCGTCGTTCATGTCTGAAGGAGCCACGCAGTGAGCGCCAGCCTTAGCATAAGCGATGGCGACATCAGAGATACGGTCGACAGACAACTGGTTGTTTAGACTGCCATCATCACGGAGAATACCGCAGTGGCCGTGAGAAGTGTATTCGCAAAGACAGACATCACAGCAGATGAAGAGCTGTGGGAAACGGCGGCGAATGATTTGAACGGCCTTGATGACAGGTCCTTCGGGGTCGTCGGCGGCGGTACCTAGAGCATCCTTTGTACCAGTTTGCATGGGGACACCAAAGAGCATAACAGAGCGGAGGCCCTTGTGAACGAGAGGCTCGAGGAACGGAATCAACTTGTCACAGCTAAGCTGGTGCTGGCCGGGCAGAGAAGGAACGAGAATCATGTCGCCTTCACCATCGGTGACGAAGAGAGGGTAGATGAGCATGGACTAAATACATCATGTTAGACACCTCGGCCTTGATTACTAGAGGCTCAATTACGCTCCATACCTTTGTAAGTTGACGCTCGGCCTGCCATGAGCGGGCTAGCGGGTGGAAGTAGCCACCATGAAGCTGGCTTGAGATGTCGCCGGAAATGCTAACGCTGGTGGCAGCAGTGCTGGTGTAGGACATGGCACGCGAGACGTGTGAAGCTCGGTCATCGAGAGTCGAGACGGATGAGCGGGGGCCGGGGATCTGAGGGCGGCGAGCGCCATTGGAGTCGCGAAGGCTCAAGTCTTGAACAAGGCTGGAGAAAGACATGATGTTGACTACGATTGATGGTGTTTTGGAGAGACGATGGTTGGTCTTGTAAGGATGAGGAGCGGCGGAAGTTCCAGGGCGAAACAGATAGGTGGCGGGCCTCGGGCGTAATGTGGCCAAAAATTCAACGGACGGTTTACTGGGGGTCCTTGTGGTGAGCGGAACAGGTCGGAAGGATGACGATTGGAAGATGAAAGAACGCAAATCACGAACAGCGAGACAAGGGGTATCGAGAGGACTTGGATTGAAGGAGTAGAGAGTAAGACAAAAGGTAAGTTGACCGTTGGGGAGGGAAGAGATGATAAAGGCTGAGCGCCAGGGACCAGAATCTTTCGGTATAACTGAGCCCGTCAGCGATCTCCGTCTTGCACATGTGCACGCGGCGTGATCGTTCAAGTTCGAAAAGTCTGTGGCCCACCCAATCAGAAAGATCGATCACCCACCGTCTCCATTTTATCGTCCAATCGCATTCGCTTGCCACTGGGAAATTTCCTTAACTTGTCTTAGCTGAGCTGCGCTGGCGACTGCCGAATTCGCTTCACTGCCATCGAACCAGCAGAGAGACCCTGAAAAGTACCTCGCGACCTCGGAATCCTTCTTCTTACAAGGGTAGATTCGGAGGGGCCGTTCTGACGGGTAAGACAATTCGACCAATTGCCGCCAGGCGTCAATCTCAAGTTTGATGAATCTCTGAATTGCATGTCCCGGAACTTGTCTAAAGTCTTCCAAAGATCCATTGACTAGGTAGATCAATCCATTGACTCATTTAAGAGGAGAAGCCGTGGAAAACCGCCAGCCGAGCCCTCAACCCCGCAAGCCAATAACGGCCCCGACTTTTCTAATTCCGTGCCGCGCCCCGCCAGGCCCGTAACAAGTGGGGGGTTTTCCGGAGATGTCACCGCAAAGACATGCCATAGCACTCGGGGAGACTTTAGAAGAGGGTGTTAAAATAAACTTAGTAAAGAGCACCCTAGTTAATTTAGACTAAATTACCTAAATACTTTTTATCATCAAGGTCAAGGTGCCGAGTTTTCTTTCTCCCCCCAGCCGTATTACTGAGCGAGCTCCTTAACGCGTGATCCAACGTTTAGTATTTCCTCGGATCGTGGAATCATCGATATACTGCTTTCTCATGGATAAGCCATGCTTCTGAGTGGCCTCTGCCTGTGCGTTAGTTTCATCCCTGAGTTTTATAATTTGCTCTTGATCGTTTATAAGTCAGCTTCGAAAGATGTATCTAGGCATCTCTAAAGTCTAGTATAATTCACATTCTTTGCCGCCCCTTAGGAAGCAAAACTACATTGGGTCAATATCATCATCGTTAGCTCTATGAGTTTGCAAATCTTCAGTTGATAGGAGCCTTAATCCTAGAGGAATTTGCATATAAATCGTCAATGGCCTGGAGAACTTCGTCCATCTCGGCATTCCACAGATGCAGACCTGGCCCGCTATGCGATCTGCCTCGCAAAGGCCTTCAAACGACTATCGAAAGAGGCTTACCACGGTGTCGTCCTCCAACCATCGCCGGCGTAGAAGCCGAGGTGGAACTGCTCGTGGAGGGTTTCTTGAACTTCAACCTTCCTGGGCCACGGCTGTACGTCGTTGAGATGAGCAAACCGCCATCCAAACCTCTTCTGGTGAAAAGCCAAAGGTCAGACCCAGAAGCGCTGAGCTTCCGGCTATGAGTATAATTGTTTCTGGGCTGCATGTGGCTTTTGTTTAGAACCGAGCCCAAGATACTCAAGTACTCTCTTAGTCATTTTGACAAGATAATTAAATAATGATTTTGATTGCTTTTCTCTTCTCTTCATCCCCAAGTCCACCGACCATCGCTGGGCTCACAAGTTGACAAGTCATCGTCGCTGGCTTCTCTCTCATTAGGAGCGACCTTAAAAACTCCTTGAATACCTTGATTGAGCTCCAGAAGGTCCCGTCACATAAAGCCTTCTCGCATGTCTTCTGCAATCTATCAAAGACCACAGTTTCCTGGCCATATCCTTCATGTACGTGCCCGAAAACATGCAGCAAAGGACGGATGCGCCATAACTCTTTGAGAAGATAATGGCATCCGAGATTTAGATCAAGATGAGCGAAAGGAGGGCCGTGAGTGACGAGAACGTCAAGATCGTTCGGAGCATTATTTGACCTAGCATCTTGGCTCCGCGAATATTGGAACGCCCAATTTCCGTGGCGAGAGGTGATAGAGGACTTCCATATATCTTTAGGTTTCGGCCATTGCTGCAGGTGATAGTTGTAGCCTCATTCTGAAGATGAATACAACCTCCCCAATCTAGACCTTCTCTTTCAGCTGTTGATTCCTCTCGACGACGCAGCCTTTATCGAGCAGCATGTCGTGGTTTCCTGCCACGATGATCTTGTGTGTGTGTGTGTGTGTGTGTGTGTGTGTGTGTGTGTGTTTTTGAGAGTTGAGCCAAGCAATAGTAGCCTTTAGCTCTCCTAATGACCCTGACTGTGTAAGATCTCCGGCGTGAATGAGTACATCTCCAAATGGTAGGCAAGGCTGAGAATTGTGCATGTCTGATATGCACACAATAGAGATGGGATTTGCGAGAGGCTCGTGGGTAATCTGACGAAGAGAGTAGAAGAAATGTGCAAGAAAGATGTACGGTTTGGACTAGAACCGTTGCCAATTGTTGGGGCGTGGACGATCCAACAACACTTCAAGGCCGGTTCTCTGTGTGCCGAAAAGCATGTTGTTGGTGAGTAATGGATGAAGCACAAAGATAAACAAATATCTGCATGAGGATACCTTACCTAAGAAATACATACCTCATGTTAAAAGGTACCTACCGACTATTGTTGGCGGTTTAGATATCTGTTGAAGGGAGGAAAGAGTATCTCTTTTTCTTACCCCTGATATCCGACTACTTATGTTAGAGTAACATACCTAATATTATTGATAAAAGAATAACTGTAACAGTCTTTTCTGTCTACTAACTTGTATCCAAAAACACCCCTCTCTCGCATAGGTAAGTCCGACAGTGTCATCAAAAGGACCAGCAGTAAGGTCGTTTCTCCGAACTTTGTCACCTCCATATCATGCTGGGCACCAGAAGACACTTCAAGGTCCCATTTCTTCCTATCGGGAGCTACGCCCATGGTTTGAGACCACCATTTGACCTGCAAGCCGTTGTGCTCTACTAGGTCAATGGCACTGGTACTGGATTATTCTTTGGTCCGCCCTTTTCACCAAAGTTAGTATTACAGGATGGGGGTGCACCTCTAACCATATTCTTACTGTTATTCGAAGCAGTCTCTTCAGCCTCGTCGGCCTCTGCTCCCTGCTGAGGCCCGGGGGATGACGAAACTGGGTGTGAAGGGGGAGTGGATGGTGCTAGAGATGGCACAGTTGGCGGTATCGGGGGCTTGGAGGGCGTCACTTGAGAAGACACCTCCTGAACCCAAGATTGCACACGATGTGAGGTGCCCGAGTGAGGTGTTCTCTTCCAAGACCTCTTATCCTTGCGCGATGTCTCGTCAACATGGGTTTTCTTGGTATCAGTTGGCCACGGGAGCCGAGAATCCCAGCACAGGAGGGCAAGGAAGTCAGTTGGGAGTCTCGAATTAGGCTTGGGACGACGATGGCGGCGCTTCTTCTTTTTCGTTGCCCCCGACTCCATGCCGTATAAGTCCTCGGTGGCCATGGTGCCTGTATCTGGCCTACTGCTCTCATCATGATGACTTTTGCTGTGGTGGCCCTCGGCATGACTGCTGCTATGCTGGTGTTTACTGTAATTGCTTTTGCAGTTGCTTATCCCTCCTTTGGAGTCATCGCCAGCCATTGATCCTTCGTTCATAAGTCCAGTGTTATTATATGACTGTTGGTATGTGTAAAGGGAAAGCCGCAATTAACCGCATAGAAAGAGGAGTTGTTTGCAAATAACGGGTCTGTATATAGGTAGTTCGCATCGAGAGGTGATCGGTAGGTTTTATCACATTACTCACTTGACGCAACAACTCAGTTTATCACACCAAGCATTTTCTAAGCCTGGTTTCTGTACGAGTGACTCTAAGAAATGGTGGTACAGATAGCAATGTACAACAAATATTCACACCGTTCACCCACTCATCATCAACCAGCCCACCTTTTGTTCAACGACTTTCCTTTAGACTCCTCTCAATTCAGTGTTATCCCTCGCGTCCATGGGCTTGTATCTGTCGGTCAGTGCCTCTTCAACTGTCTTGTTCACCTTGTCCTCGGGTTTGCTGAATCGTTGCTGAAGCGCCCTCTCCACGGGAGTCAATGCTGAAAGAGCACCGTCCTCCTGAGCAATATCGACATTCTCCTTATCCTTGCTATGATCCAGAACAACACTGGCGAAATCCTTACTTTCGGCCTTGGCCTTCTGGAAAGCGCTTTTGGCCGCTGCCGCTACCTTTCCACTAGCATCACCAAGCTTAGCAGCCCCTTGTTTCACGATGGGCTTGGCCTGCTGCTCAGTCTCCGCAACCTTTCTTCCAGCCTCGCCAACAGCTTCCGAGGGGCTAACACCAAAGGCTCGGGCCCATAGCCGTGAGGCAGTATCTTCGAGGCCTTCGCGCACTTGAACCCAGTCAGTGTGCTGCACCCATCGCACGGCGTTTTCAACTTCGGTGTTCCATCGGTCCTTGGCAATCTCGACGGTTTGAGCCCTCTGAGCAGCGGCGACTTCAGACCGTGTGGGCGGAGGCAGTGGGGGGAGAGGATCGATCAACCCTTGGATGGCGAGAGCTTGTGCGCGAAGGGCAGAGCCTTGTTGCTCACGGGTGCGCTGGTGAGCAAGCACAGAGAGGTAGGCGAGGGAGAGGGTAAGAGTGACGCCGCCGGTCTAATATTCGAAGTTAGCATACAATCTTATGCATGGCTCATCGAGTTGCGAACAAAACCAGTGGTAAAACCCATGATGTAGAGCCTTTGCCCGGTTGACCTGAGATGCGGTAATTTGCCGGGTTCTTGATGTATCAGAGACGACCAATCCGGGAGTGAGGGTCGAATGAAGCTTAGATACAGCGTTTCATAGCGTGCGCGAGCCCAATTGCCTCGTGACGCGTGCGATTTCCCCTTTGGAGAGCTGTTGAAGAGGTTCTGTTGGTGGTGGGTTGACGTAGTGCAAAGGCTCTGTCGGCGGACAAGACAAGCCGGCTCCGAAAAAGGCCCAACCAAAAATTTCCCTCCACCAAAAACTGACCCACCGAGATACCGTCCGTATCTTGTTGGACGGATTTAGAGCTGCCCACGTGCACAGTGACGAACCATCGAACAAACCTTGAATAATTCTCGAGCACCGCTTTTCACTCGACTTGATACCCTTTCCCGGTCAGCTACTGCTATAACCATCCGTCACAATGGCTGGTGGTACTGTCAAGTACCGACATCTGAGTCGCGATTCAGCAGCCCGTGTGGCCCTGCTGCGCGGTCTGGTTACTCAACTCGTCCAAAACGAACATATCCACACAACTTATGCCAAGGCAAAGGAGGCCCAGCGCATGGCAGAGAAGCTCATCACACTGGCGAAGAGGGACAACGAGCCTGCTCGGAGATCAGCACAGGGTATCCTATATGTATGTATACCACAGGGGCCTATTCCGAAAAGCCATGCTAACAGTAAGGTTCTTCGCTAGACACCCACCACAACCCTACCTAAACTGCTGGGCGAGCTGCGAAACCGATATTTGACCCGAGACGGAGGCTATACTCGCGTCGTGCGCACCGAGTCAAAGAACACATATGATCAGGGCGAGAGCGCCATCCTTGAATTCGTCGACGGCCCAAAGGACTCACGGTTCATGATGACTGCCAAGACAGTTGCCCGCGACCGAATGCTAGGGCAAGAGCATACTCCTGTCACCAGAACCAACATCAAGAAAGTCACACAGTTCCGGGGCGAGGTGCCGTTTGAGGAGATGGTGCGCAGGTTTATGATCTTGAAGACTGGTGAGAAGACTGGAACATCACGGAATGAGAGCAGTTTGGCCGAAGTCGAGGCCGAGAAGGCGGCAGACAAGAATGCTGAGCGGGCAAAGGAAATGGCCGCTGGCATCGTACCGGAGTCGGTGAGAAAGGCGGCGCAACAGAAGAACTCGCCATAGAAGCGACATGTACATCATATTACGGAGGGGGCCAGACTCTGTACAAAATCTGTATAAAACTATTACATCATGACATGATTGTCTTTTTGCCAGACCATGGTGCTTTCAAAAAGGCGCACTTGATACGCTGTCCTAGCTCTAACAACTTTTCAACCATACGATCATGCTCCCTGATACAATACAAGATGTATCTAAATGAATTCAAAGGTATCGCCGCGATCCTGAATCATCTTACCAACTCTCTTGGAACCCACGATCCGTTCCAACTTCATCACATCGTACTTTGAAAACACAACCTTGACAGTTCCCTGGCCAGGTTCAAGTCTGAGATCCTGCTCACTCTTGCTAAGATACCCACCCGCAATTTCAGTGTAGAAGATGGGGTTGTCGGGTAATCCGTAGAATATGACCCGCTGCACACCACGGAGCTGATATCGTCGGAAATGATGCGCTCGCTCAGTGTAGAGCAGAACGCGATGGCGCCCGTTGAGGAAATGTGACCGCGCCCGCGAGGCTTCTGGTACGTCTGCATATTCGGAGATGGCACCGAAGGTGACGTTTTCGACCGCGCTCGACGTCGCAAAGTAATTCCTCACTCGGACAAAGTCCAGATAGGAGGGGACAATAATGAGTGTGCCAGTCGCATCCTTTGCCCGCTTTGCAAGTGAGGGAACAATGGCAGAAGTGAAATACTCAAATCGTGCATCAGGATCCTTATCGACCGAACTGGACTGGAACCTAGAGAAGGTTTGCTTCGCCTTGATACCAAGTTGCGTCAACATGCCCGGATACTCGGGCTGCAGCCGGACTTTTCCTGTCCAATTGTGACAGTGTAGTCGAAGAAGCTCGGACAGCTCGGGGGTGTTAAAGGCAGACATGATGATAGTCTGTCTGAAATATTTTGCCCAGTCTTCCAAATACCAGTTTCTAACACGACTAAAATCACAACCGTGTGCATCCTTGGGCTGGAGGTTCACGTGTTCAAAGATGAATTCGACGTGCTCCCAATTTTGCATGAGAAGTGCATCCGCTTGGTCAACAATAACCATCTCAATAGAGCTCAGGAAGTCAAAGTCAAGCTTCTTGTCTTCCTCAGAGCCGATAGCCATACGAAGGCCGAGAGGACTGGCGAAGAGTATGTCTGAGTTGTAGAACTGCGCAAAGTATTTGATTGTCTTGCGAGTGAACTTCATGCCCAGACGGAACATGTCATCATCGCTTCCCTCGAAAAGATCCTTGAAGTCAACCGGCCTATCGGCGCCAAACTTGGCCTCTTTGTCGACATAGCCATCGTCAAATCGCTTGCGGTTCTCTTGCTGATCTGGCTCACAGATATCACGGATCATGTTCACCATGCGAAGAGCCGAGTTACGTGTTGGTAAGAGGAAGAGCACCTTGGGACGGGTAAAGCCTTGATCTCGTAATTCTAGGTCGGCATCTTGGCCCTCCTTGGCCAATCTATAGTTGTTCCTGATAACACGGTCTCGAGTTCTTGTTTGATTAGCGACTAGGGCTGATATGAAATGTCAATTTGATCAACTCACTTGAAGACATGGTTGAGAGCATGTAGACATGCCAATTCTCGCAATGAGTCTGAGTTCCGTACTGTTCGATCGCAAAACAGTACATCGTTATAATTGAAGATCAAGGGGCCCAAGGTGCGCTGGAGGGCATCGAAGTCTCCAATCTTGCGAGTGGAAATCTCTCTAAGCTTCTGCTTGAGCTGTAGGCCTTCCAAGCCAGCAATGGGTTTGGGTATTTCAGACCCTGTATCCGACCCTGGGCACAAAATAGTTGCTCTCAAATTTTGTAGTATTGCTCGTTTCGTTGCCCAATCGTTATTTTGTACGGACTTGACTCTCTGTGAGACAGTATCGTCATTGGGGTGCGCAAAATGCACGTCGAAGGGATCTGTTGAGTTTCCTTCGTCTTCCGAATCTTCATCATCATCCAATTTCTCTTCAGCTTCTTCTTCGGCCTCGTCCTCAGCACGATCGATATCTTTTTCAGTGTCATCATCTTGGTCATCTGCGTGTGATTCTTCCCCAGAGGAGTCTTGTTCAGGACGAGGTTGAGTGGAATTTTTGTGGTTCAATGTTCGTCGTTTTGCATCTGGGGCACTGCTCTCATTATTGAAACTCTGAAGAAGGGCCATGTATGGCTTTGACGATGTTGTATGTTCATCGTCGTCGTCCTCTGAATCGATGTCCTCCATGACTGTGTCTTCAGGCGCAGATTCCGGGTCTGACCCTGAACTTTCGGATCTACCATACGTCAGTGAGTTTCCCAGTCTCCAGTTATATCTATGCCCATACTCATCATTGTCGGCAAGTCGAGTTCCGCCGAATCTTCGATTGGGTCCAAATCGGCTTGTCGCTTTACCTCCTTGGCCACCTCTTCCTCTGCCACGACCACCACGGCTTCTAAAGTTTGCACTTCTTCCGCGCGGCAGCATTATCTGTTTACCAGCAGATTTTAATTTGTTGGAACGTGATAAAATGTCAAGAGTTCGGTTAAGTAGCACCCAAGAGCCTGTCGACCTCGAGCAAAAAAATGGTAAAAAAAAAGCTATGAGGCTACCTTCAGCCTTGCATTGTCAAGCCACGGATTGGTGGGGTTCTCAGCGCAAACGCCACGAACAGCCTTATCGCATATCTTAGCGCGCACAACCCCAGCGGCGTCCCGCCAAACCTGCAATTCTTCAAAATCGGCGAAATTTGTTATAGGACAGGTTCGCGAGAGTGACCAAAGACGACCCGGCCCGGCTCACCCATTTCTCCGCAGACATCTACACTCCTCTCTCAATAGCTTCAGCTTCAAAGTTGCCCACTATGGCCGCTGCTGCTTCTGAGAGCTTCATTCACCTGGCGAGGCCTCTGGCGCCCAACACCGTGGGCATCCAGACTAACCTTGCCCCGCTCACTGTCAACATCCAGCCTCAGGTACGATTGCGATACCCCCTCTCCGGTTGACTATCTGTGTTATATCCTGAGATCAGAACATTCGTCAAAGCGAATATGTTTTGGCTAACATGATCTGCCTTCTGCTCAACAGGCTGTCCTCTCTATCCTTGACCACGCCGTCCGAGGAGACATCCGAGATACGCAATCTACCAGAGTTATTGGCGCCCTTGTCGGCACCCGATCTGAAGATGGCACCGAGGTCGAGGTTCGCTCGTGCTTCGCTATCCCCCATACCGAGGAGGAGGATCAGGTCGAGGTCGATGTCGAATACCAGAAGAACATGCTCGCATTGACCCTGAAGGCCAACAGGGGCGAGTCCCTCCTCGGCTGGTACACCACCTCTCATGAGCTCAACAGCTTCAGCGCCCTCATCCAGAACTTCTTCGGTAGCCCTGACACCGGCACATTCCCCCATCCCGCCATTCACATGACCATTTCTACCGAGCCTGGCGAGGACATACAATCTCGATGCTATATCAGCGCCCCCGTTGCCGTGAACGCTGAGCGTGCTGCCGACAGTTGCCTTTTCATCCAGGTCCCCCACAAGATTCTCTACGGCGACGCCGACCGAAGTGCTCTCGAGGCTATCGCCAGCGCAAAGGACGCCGAGTCTCGAACAGCACCTCTTGTCTCTGACATTGAGGGTCTCGGTCGATCAATTGAGCAGACCATCAGCCTTCTTGATAGAGCGAGTGAGTGGATTAACGGAGTCCTGGATGAGGACGAGGAACCCAACAACACTGTTGCCCAATATCTTCTCAACGCTCTGTCTCTCGCCCCCAAGGTTGATCCTTCTCAGATCGAGCATGATTTCAACAACCACATTCAAGACGTTCTTATGGTCAGCTACTTGGCCAACACTATTCGCACTCAGATCGACCTGTCACAGCGGTTGGCTGTTGCCAACCTGACCAGCAACGAGAAGGAGGGTGAGGGCAAACCGGAGGACAAGGGTGGCCGACAGGGAGGCAAGCGAGGGGGCCGAGGTGGTGGCCGAGGTGGTGGCCAGCAGCGTGAACCCCGAGAGCCAAGGGAACCTCGGGAGCCTGCTGAGTAGAGAGATTTCGTGAAAAGAAGAAATGGGAACTAGATATCGGAGTCCAGGTTAGAGCAAGGCGATGTCCCGAAGACAAGGAAAGTCTAGGATGTCTCTCCCTGGCATGCATGGATGTGAGATGAAGCATGGGTCAATTGTTTCAATAAAATCATGGCGTTGTGGTAGGCATGAGAATTCTGGCATTCCTGGCCATAGAATCGAATTCAATCGTCATAAAACTATGTTCTTCTCCGCCAGGCCCTGGTTTAATCTTCATCGCCAAGAAGAATTATATCAAAGTGGTATTGAACTCGTCTAGTAAATTGGCCCTTGACCTACAAATTCATGTCGTCCATCCTGTCCACCGATAACGCCAAGATGCTTGATATACCGTGTACGCCTTGTGGTTCTCCCAATTTGTAAACACCACGTCATGCTCCCCCCTTTTATTACAGTGACAATGTTTAAATCCCAGTAGCTGGTTTCTGGGGTAGAGTGGCGGGGTTGCCATATGTTGGCAAATGCGAGAAGGGCTGGCTAGGTATTTGTGGGATGTTAGGTCGATTGGGGATACTATAATGAGGGGGGAGAGGCTGGGGAG
>VYWZ01002765.1:0-25544 GCA_008711595.1 Fusarium xyrophilum
ACAGAATATATATATTATACAATAATTAATTTAACTTAGTATTATTATTTAATTGCAAAGTAATAGGGTTAGATTGATGTTGCTACAGGACCGGTCATTTCTTATTCTACCCCGAGGGCTACCTTACTTGAGAATTCATGGGATTGGCGACCCGCCCGTTATAGGAATATGCGATTAATGAGGGAGTATCTTTCCGTGAGCGGTTGGGTGGGTCCCCCCATCCAAGTAAGAGCTTTATCCAATTTGTATTCATGGCACCTCCCGTCATGATGAAAGATAGACGGACCAGATGAGTACTTGAGTCTGATTTCGATCTTTCATCTACACGTCTGCAAAAGAAAATAAGGTCACGGTTTTTCCCAGCCTACAAATGGTGCCGCAATCATAATCGCATTGTAATCTCATCACCCTTGGCTGCATTGTTAGTATCGTGTGCGAGGTCCTGCGTGAACCTCTGTATGAAGAGGCCCACATGGCAACTATAAAACAGATCGATGGACGCACGGTACATGGCATGTTCACAATCGCTTATATCATTATGCTAAGTTTTCCAGGTTCATCAGATCCAGTCCGGCCAGGTTATAGTCGACCTTTGCTCTGTTGCGAAGGAACTGGTTGAGAACAGCGTCGATGCTGGGGCAACAAGCATAGGTAGGCATTCGATCGTTCCGATTGAACAATCCGTCGGCAGCAAGGAATGGGGTATCCTGACTGAGCTTCCCACAGATGTTCGTTTCAAAAACCAAGGACTTGATCTCATCGAGGTGGCCGACAATGGGTCTGGTATCGCCCCGGCCAACTATCCATCAGTGGCTCTCAAGCACCATACGTCAAAGCTCTCTTCATACTCGGATATAGCTACGTTAGAGACATTTGGTTTCCGGGGTGAGGCATTAGCCTCATTATGTGCTTTGTCAATTGTGAGCATCACGACTTGCCAGCAGGGCGAAGCTCCTAAGGGGACCAAGCTCAGCTTCGAGCCATCAGGAGCCCTCAAAGGAACTGCAGTTGTTGCATCTTCAAAAGGCACGACTGTTTCAGTTGAGCGTCTCTTCCACAACCTGCCTGTTCGTCGGCGTGAGCTCGAGCGAAACATAAAGCGAGAGTGGAATAAGGTCATCGCCCTCCTTGGACAATACGCTTGTATTCAAACCAATCTCAAATTCTCCGTGTCTCAGCAACCAACCAAAGGGAAAAGAATCCACCTGTTTTCGACCAAGGGTAATCCGACTACAAGAGAAAACATCATCAATATCTTTGGTGCAAAGACGATGACGGTCCTTGTGCCCCTCGATTTGACTCTGGAGATGCATCCTTCCACAGGCGGTCCAGCTTTGCAAATTGAACAAACTCATAAATCAAGCTCTAGGGATGTCTGTATCGTGGGACATATTTCTCGGCCTTCTAATGGTGATGGACGCCAAACTCCAGATCGCCAGATGTTCTTTGTGAACGGGAGGCCATGTGGCTTGCCCCAATTCGCAAAGGCATTTAACGAGGTGTACAAGGCTTACAACAGCTCACAAACTCCTTTTATTCTAGCGGATATTCAGCTCGATACCCACATGTACGACGTCAATGTCAGTCCAGACAAGAGGAGTATATTGTTACATGATCAAAACCAACTGCTTGATAACCTACGCACTTCCCTGGCAGCCCTTTTCGATTCGCAAGATTACTCAGTCCCGACCTCTCAGCTTTTGCCTTTTAAGAATCGCAATGAGAAGCAGTCAACTACTAACACTCCCTTCAAACCATTATCGATAACTCCTCAGAAGCCCCTAGATGATTCCCAGCCTGAAGTCGAATCAGATGAAGACAGTAACGAAAGCAGTCCCACTGCCAAAGTGCCACTTGGTGCCGTAAGGAGGGTTGGCGGGTCAAAGTCATTAGAGAAAAACATGAGTAGTCAAAATCTGATCAGTGGATGGGTAGAGAGGGGATCAACGTCACGGCCAAAAGACCGAGGCACGAAAGGGTCAACTTTCGCACAGAATCAAAGTCCTTCCGTACGTCCTTCCACGAGTCGAGAAGAGCCAAGCCTCTCTATCGGGAGTTCCTCGCTGTCTTCAGACAGTGATGAGAATGATGCCGGGAAGCCACTTCCTGTGCGCGATTTTAACAAGCAACTGAAGGTAAACAGTGTTACGAAGACTGACACTTCTCGCACCAAGAGGAAGTCATCAGAATTGTTCGAGACTGAGCCCCAGATTCCTGCCACGAAACCACTGAGGCGTGGACAAGGCGAGAGCTCACACACTAGCCCGTCGAAAACGCCACGGGAAAAGACAAGATCTGATGCCGCTACGATAGTCATTGGTGATGAGATCATACAGGATGCTGCGATTATCCTCGATGGTCATGCGAATAATGTGGCTGTTTCTGAGTACGAAATGGAGGTTGACGATCCAAAGCCCTCTTTCGGAAGCCGCCTGACACAGATATACGCAGCTGGAAGCGGCGCGACAGACAGGAAGATATCTTTTCGTAAGGAGCAAGCGGGCGAGAGTGACGAGGGTGATGAGATCTCCGACTTTGAAGGCACAGATACAAACAGCGATAGTGATACATCTAACGCGAACAAGGATGGGAAAGCTGTCAGTGAGTCAGTCATACCACTTGCGGGGAGCGATAGACCAGGCAAAAAGACGGAAACAAAAGACTTGTCTGATATTACGCCCTTCGCAGTTGCGGGGGAACCTGCCACAACGGATCATAAGACTCAATCTCTCAAGTCTAGTGTACGGAAGAAAGAGTCTACAGCCCAGCTACTACAACACCTACGAACGGACGAAAGTCTCATAAAGCTGGGGTTGGAATCATGGAGGAACAGCCTTAGTCCAATTCAAGATTGTACGACTGTCGATGATGAAGTGACAGATCTTGCGGCAGCCAATGCGGAAGAGAAATTGTCCCTTACTATAGCTCGCAAGGACTTTCTCAAAATGAAAATAGTGGGGCAATTTAACATGGGTTTCATCATCGCAACACGCCCCGTGAGCACCAGGTTAGAGGAAGACCTGGAGGTAGCTGAGAAGGACGAGTTGTTTATCATTGACCAACACGCGACAGACGAGAAGTATAACTTTGAGAGGTTGCAAGAGATTCAGACAGTACAGTCTCAACGACTAGTCCACCCGAAAAGGCTAGAGCTGACAGCATTGGAAGAAGAAATTGTGTTACAAAATATCCCTGCCATTGAGGCTAATGGGTTCAAGGTCCATATCGACATGACTGGAGAAGAACCCGTGGGCTCAAGGTGTGAAGTGCTGGCACTCCCCATGAGTCGTGAGGTGACCTTCTCGATCACTGACCTTGAAGAACTGATAGCATTGCTTGGTGAAGAATCGTCTGAGTCGAAGCATATACCCCGCCCCTCTAAAGTGAGGAAGATGTTTGCATCGAGGGCATGTCGCAGCAGCGTCATGATTGGGAAGGCTTTGACGCATGGGCAAATGGAGACGCTTGTGCGGCATATGGCAGAGTTAGACAAGCCATGGAACTGCCCGCATGGCCGTCCAACAATGAGACATCTGTGTCAATTGGACTTGTGGGATGCGAAGGGGTGGAGGGACGACAACTTGCAAGGTCCATCGGCATCTTGGCGAGCGTACTTGAATGGCGAATAGTACTGTTCAGTAGCGGTCGGATGTGGGAGAGATTCATGATTTGAGACTTTTGTATTATCAAACACCAAAACTACCTAAGACTACATATCCGGATATCTTGCCATGTCCCCAAACCTTATCCTTGCCAAACATTCAAACTTTGACGCAGCCTGCATTTAAAAATCATGAACAAATACTCAAACATGTGTTCCCGTAGTCTCATCTCCTGTCTGCGAAGGGATTACGGCCATCGAGAAAAAAATATCGGTTCCCTGCCGCTCGGCCTTCTTCTACCATCTTACCACTAACATCACGTCTCCCATATGCGGTGGAAGTGTTCTGGTTGTAATCATTACCCGTGGAAACCTTGCGATTATCGCTGCCAATCATAATAGGGGGGGTTGCACTTTGAAGTTCTCCATATGATCTCGCATAAAACTCTGATTCTCTTGGAATAGAGCTCTGACGGTTGCGGGGAGCCAATGCTGGCTTCTCATCGGTGATATCCCTGCTCGCACTGACACGTCTTGCGTTTGTACTGATATCGGTCAATGAGTTCTTGAACGGGAAGAAGGGTGTCTTGGCGCGAGGAGGGGATTTGCGGTCTTGCTCTGCAGCAGGGGGGTGAGGGCGAAGGGGGTGAGGGCGAAGCTCATCGCCATTAACACCAAGGTCGTAAGATGGGTTGTTTTCATCACCATATTCGGAATCAGAATTGTCATGCGCGTATTGTTGAGCCAAGGCCTCATATGACTTGTTCTCGTGGTTCGCAGCACTTGTCTTTGCCGCTTCCAGCTCACGGTTTCGTTGATTCGTTCGGGACATGAGCGAGTCGGTAGGCATCCAGGTCTCGGTGAATCTAGCCGGGCGAGGTTGACTTTGCCTGTTGTAGCTGCTGGATGGGCGAGAACCTGCCTGGTCGCCGAGGGGAATCTCGCTATAAGCATCGTGGTAAATTGAACGGGTGGCAGTAGTTCGAGTGGTGGCCCTTGAAGCAGCTGAATCGCGACGCTCCCGACGAGGACTTCCAGGGCCTCTCTGATACTGTGGAGGTGGCGGGAACTTGGTACGGGAGTCTCGAGTTCCAACCGTCGTGCTCGAACCGTTACGTGTATGAGTGAAAGGAATGGCGCGTGGTGCTTCAATGCCGTCATGAATACATTCTTGAGGCACGAGAGATTCCCGGCGAGCGCTTCGGGGCGTCGACAGGCGGGCATCACTGTCCATGGTGCTAGCGGTCATCACCGACGACTTGTTCCTCTTGTGCATTGGCCGAGCTGTCAGGTGACTCTCGAGAGGGTTCATATCAGGAGGCATCAAGCTGATCTTGCGGAACATGAAGCCTAGCCAACCAGCAATCGCTAAGCTGATGAGATGGAGACCAGCGGCTGCAACAAAGGTGTAGAAAAGAACAGGCTTGAAGGTATTCATGATCGACTGGCCCGGGAGGCGGGTAACCCAGTCTTTGCTCTTTGTGCGCACTGATAGGGCACCAAAGGCGTAGAGAGGAGCGACGCCAAGGTCGGTGACACTGCAGAAGAGCTGATAGGATGCAGAAGACGCAGGTGATCGTCCTGCGGCGTCACGAGAGAGATGGTAAATTCCATAGATGCAGTGTAATATCACAACGCCAGGCTGCATCATACGTCAGTCACAGCTTGCAAACATTGTGAGAGGGTTACGCTCTTACGGTAATTCTCATAACCCAGCCCTCCAGACTGGGCACCTTGTCAATCAGGATCATCAGCGCAAGGAGTCCAAGAGCTGATACCAGCTGCAATACCCGCAGCCCGGATTGAACATGACGGAGCCATTTGATGAAGCTCTTACTGCGCGGGCCCATAGAAGCATACTCGTTGGTCCTATAGGTAAGAACCTGGTGCATACTGAGGAATAGTTAGTTAGTATTGAGATCCGGCGCTGAGACAATGCCATGTTACTCACTCAGGATGCGTGTTGAAAGACACAAGCGGTCCATCGGGCTTCTTTCGCGGCTTGGGAGGTTCCCAGCTTGCTCTTGTGACGGCCTTGGGATCAAACTTGGGCTCCGGAAAGCGCGAGTTGCTGTGGACGGCGCTGTAAAGAAAAGGCGCTTGCGACGGAGCCATGTCTGTAGTCGCAGCGCGATGCGCCTGAAGTTGCGCGATAGTAAATTGTTGGTTGTATTGTGCGCCTCTTGCTGGAATGGAAGACAACAAGATATGGGCTCCGGAGAATGGTCGTTTGTTAAATCACGCACGACAGGCGAGCCGATAGGTATAATGAGATTGCTATCCGAGAAACTGGGGATCCGAGGGAGGGGCTTGTTGAGAACAATGGTGTCGCATGTATGTCTCTGACGAAACTTGTGTACATGGGGCGGGCCGTGTTGGCACAGCAACGTGACGTGACGTCTCAGCTGCCGCACTCTGCAAGCCGATGCCGCATCGGAGGTCGGACCCCGGCCAGGACCGGTTGGTGATACATACATGGACCCGTTGTTCATTGGATGAATACCTAACTAATCACCCAAAGAGTCACTTTCTCGGACGTTCTCTGGCTATCAAGGTACAATATCAAAACATTATTACCAGCCGTGAATGATGATGTGCTCAATAGCACGGCGCTTCGGTCGCCTCGATACAGTGTCTCTGGTTTCAAATGGAATTCCTGGTCGATGTTTCTCCTCTGCGCTTCAGCAAACTTGTCGATCTCCGGATGCGCCATTTCGTATGGCAGTAGTAGGATCTGGACCGGCCGGGTTCTATACTGCCTACCGAGTAATGGGGAAAGTGTCGGGCGTGAAGGTTGACATGTATGAGAGTCTTCCCGTACCGTTCGGGTTGGTTCGTCATGGCGTTGCTCCAGATCATCCAGAGGTCAAGGTGGGTTACCCTATACCGCATCTAGTAGACCATGCAGGATACTCACTCACAAGCCGGTAGAATTGCCAAGATAAGTTTGATGAAATTGCATCACAACCCAATTTCACATTCATTGGTAATGTTTCTATTGGCCATCCTGGAAACTCTTCGAAGCATTGCACAGTAGAGTTGCATAGCCTCATGCAGCACTATGATGCTGTTCTTTTCGCATATGGAGCATCCCAAGACAAAAAGCTCGGCATCCCCGGCGAATCGACCCTCAGCGGTATTCACTCAGCGCGCGAAGTTGTAGGATGGTACAACGGTCTTCCTGGATGTTCGGACTTAGACCTAGACCTCTCACAAGCCGAAGAAGCTGTGGTCATCGGCCAAGGAAACGTTGCTCTCGATGTTGCACGAATGCTTTTGGAAGACATCGACGTTCTCAGAAAAACAGACATTACAGAGAAGGCGCTTGAGACGCTGTCGAGAAGCAGAGTCAAGAGAGTCCACGTAGTAGGAAGAAGAGGGCCGATGCAGGTAGGTCTCGCTATTGATGGCTTAATCATCAGAGATCTAACATATGACAGGCTTCATTCACCATCAAAGAGGTGCGGGAACTCATGAAACTAAGAGACGTAGGCTTTTCACCCTTCAATCGATCGCTCGTTCCCGAGGATCTAAAGTCTTTGCCACGTGCCTCAAAACGACTCATGGAAGTCCTGTTGAAGGGCTCATCAACCCCCAACGAGACAGCTTCCAAGTCATGGTCTCTGGATAGCTGTCTCTCACCGAAGCATTTTCTCGGAAACCAGGATGCCCCCTCCAAGGTGGCAAGTACTGAATTCGACATTACAGAACTCGCAGCGCCATTTGACCCCAAATCATCTGCCAAACCCACTGGAAAGACCGCTTTCCTACCATCTGATGTTGTCTTCCGGTCGGTTGGATACAAATCCATAGCTCTGCCCGGGTTTGCTGAAATCGGTGTTCAATTTGACGATCGTCGGGGCATGGTCGACAACGACGGCCTTGGTAGAGTGACGAGGATGGTTTCTGATACACACGCTGGAGGTGCTCACAACGAAAGGGTCCCCGGAGTATACTGCGCCGGTTGGGTCAAGAACGGCCCGACTGGAGTGATCGCATCGACTATGCAGGACGCCTTCACGACAGGTGATGCGATCGTTCATGACTGGCTATCAGGCGGTCGCTTTCTCAACGCCTCAGATCATGACAGTGTAACAGGGTGGGAGGGCCTTAGACACGATGCGGGGCCATCAACATGTCGTGCCGTTGCTTGGGACGATTGGAGACAGATTGACCGCGTAGAACGAGAGCGTGGGCAAAAGAATGGAAAAGACAGAGAAAAGTTCACAAGCACGGATGAAATGTTGGCTGTCCTCGATTAATACCAGAGACGGGCACTTTGACCGTTTGTATATTACATCACTCTGTACTTGACACTCTGTACATCTAGATGCTTAGGAGCTCTTGACCTTCTCAGTCAGCTCAGGTACCTTTTCGAATAAGTCACCAACCAGACCGACATCGGCAACCTGGAAGATGGGAGCATCGGGATCCTTGTTAATCGCAGCAATGACCTTGCTATCCTTCATACCTGCAAGATGTTGAATCGCACCCGAGATGCCCACTGCCATGTACAACTGAGGAGCAACAACCTTGCCTGTTTGGCCCACCTGCAGACTGTTATCGGCATAGCCACTGTCAACAGCAGCACGAGAGGCACCGACAGCAGCACCAAGGGCATCAGCGAGGGGAAGCATGACCTTGTCGAACTCCTCCTTGGACTTGAGACCACGGCCTCCAGACACGACGCGACTTGCAGTCGAAAGATCAGGACGGTCTGACTTGGCCAAATCTTCCGACACCCACTCAGTAGGTGACTCGGGCTTGGAGTCAATCCCATCCTCGACGGTGGCGGAGCCTCCCTCTAGGGGGCCAGCAGCGAAGGCAGTTCCTCGAATGGTGATAACTTTGACAGAGTCTGAAGATTCGACGGTGGCGATCGCGTTACCGGCGTAGATGGGGCGGACGAATGTGTTCTCGTTCTCAATTGCTGTGATGTCTGAGATCTGCTGCGAATCGAGCAGAGCAGCCACTCGAGGCATGACACTCTTGCCGAATGCAGTGTGGACTGCAATGACGTGTGTGTAACCGCCTTTCTTGATATTCTCAACCAAGAGGGGAGCATAGTTCTCGGGGAGACCCTTGGTGGAGAGTCAGTGTTGGCGCGTGCAGTTATATTCATGGACCTTTCCACAAACCTCTTCATATGCACTGTTGTCGACAGTAATGATCTTTTCCACGCCCTCAGCTTTGGCAGTCTCCTCAGCCACGGGCTTGATGTTGTTGCCAGCAATAAATCCATGTACTGACCCACCCAGCTTCTTCGCAGCTGTGAAGGCGCTCAACGAGCTGTGGTTGAGTACACCACCCTTCTGTTCGAGGATTGCCAATGTGGATTGCAGGCGCTGCCCGAGGCTGTGGGCATGCGCGCGCGCCATGAGGCCAGTGGCCCGTTGTGCCAGCACTCGTTTCGCGATCGGAAGCATCGTGAGGGTGTGTTTGAGTTGTGCTAATGGCAATTCAACTGCCCACTCCAGGTCCAAGAGCGAGCGATGTAGGTAAGGTAAGGTAAGGTAAGGTAAGGTAAGGTAAGGTAGGTTAAGTCGGCGACGGTTGTTAACGGCCCGAGGTCGAGGCCGCTTGCTCTACCGCCGCCATCGGCCAGACCGCGAACCGACGGCATGTGGACTAAAATGCCGAATCGGTTCCAGTGATTGATATCCATTCACATGACAGCTTGAGTATCATCAAACAGCTGCATTGATTTGTTTTCAAACTAAGCAAGATATTTGAGTCTCTATTATCCTTCATTGTGTTGATCTGAGACTAGTTAGTTTGTCCTAATGTGTAGGATCATGGACGGTACCATAAAGATAACCGCTAGGTATACTGGTAGGCTGGGTCTCACTGAGTCTGCCTGCGTCTGCGTCTGGATGTTAAGAACTGCGTTGACAAGCTCACGACTAAACCAATCGACGAGAAGAATCTCATCAGGAAACCTGAAACAGCTGCACATAGGAAACAACTGCAGCCTCTATAAACAGAAAGCATCTGAACAGTCAATCCTTTGTCATCTGGACCTTGTTAATTGATTAAGCTACTACGGAGCGGCTCAATGCAAAATGCTTAGCTAATACATAAAGTTACACCACGTGATGCAGCTTGTTCCCCCTCGAGCTGAGGCCTGTCAATTCGCGCCAAAATTTCTCCAAGACGCGACCCATCTCGTCACCAGACTCCATCAACATCACGACGCTAGCGACATCGAATTCCCGGCGACGTACAAACATTCATCCCTCTGTTCTGTCCTGATCCTCTCGCCAAATATTGCACAATAATCTGATTGTGCGCGCTCGATTGATTCGCCGTCCTGAACCACCGCTCGCGGTCTGATCGCGATAACCATCAAGATGGACGACTCTGCTACCTATGGCTCGCCTGGCAACGGTACGTCGCCCAACAGCAACCCTATCCTCGCCCAACCTCCCCTGCAGCCAGATTCAGGTGCAGGCGACAACGAAGGTATTTGCGCATTGCGATTGCTGCTCCCCCGATTAAACATGTCGCTCACGGGAAATAGACATCCAGATGTCCGAGGGTCTGGCTATCGAGTCAAATATCAAACAGGATAGTACAACTCCTGCGCCAGGTAACCAGACTATCTGAAGTATGATGGAATATTTACTGAAACATTTAGGTCGAGGCGATGAGGAGATGAACGATGCGCCCGCTGATGATCCCAAGACGAAAGAGGATGGAGTGGCCGCTACAGAAGGCCAAGAATCCAAATCAAACGAGGTTGTTGAGTCGGCTGCTCGCGACCATCTCATCGCGCAGACTCACGCGATTGTCCTTCCCAGCTACAGTACCTGGTTCGACATGAATGCTATTCACGAAATCGAGCGTAAAGCTATGGCCGAGTTCTTCAACAGCCGTAACCGGAGCAAAACACCAGCTGTATACAAGGATTACCGCGATTTTATGATAAACACATATCGCCTCAACCCTGTTGAATATCTGACTGTCACAGCCTGCCGCAGGAACTTGGCTGGTGATGTTTGCGCCATTATGCGTGTCCACGCCTTCTTGGAGCAATGGGGCTTGATCAACTATCAGGTAAGGAACTTTATCACGGCATTCTTAGGTTTCCTGACATCCAATAGGTTGACGCCGAGCAACGCCCATCACACGTTGGACCACCCTTTACTGGCCATTTCAAGATCATATGCGATACTCCTCGAGGCCTACAAGCTTGGCAACCTTCTGCCGACCCTGTGGTTCTGGAAGGCAAGAAGAGCCAAGATACCGACAAAAAGGCTGTTGCTGCCACCCCCGCTAAAGGGGAACAGAACCTTGAAATTGGACGAAACATTTACGAGGCCAACGCCAAGAACACCCCCGTTAACAAGACTGAGGGCAATACCAACGGTGAGACGCCAGCCACCAATGGTGCAGCTGGTGCCGATGATGCCACCAAGGCCCCCATTGCCAAGGTTCATTGCCACCAGTGCGGTAACGATTGCACTCGGATATACTATCACAGCAACCATACAGATGCTAACCCCAAGGCCAAATATGACCTTTGCCCTAACTGCTTCACTGAGGGTCGCCTGCCTGCCAACCATGACAGCAACATGTATGTTAAGATGGAGAACCCCACCTACACATTGACCTTGGATCGCGATGCTCCTTGGACGGATGCCGAGATTCTGCGACTCCTTGAAGGCCTCGAGCGATTCGACGACGATTGGGGTGAGATTGCAGAGCATGTGGGCACCCGCACACGGGAAGAGTGTGTTCTCCAATTCCTTCAGCTGGATATTGAGGAGAAGTATCTGGACTCTGAGGCCCCCGCCAGTGCCCCGACTGGCCTGTCTCTGCTTGGCCCTCAACAGGGACAGCTTCCCTTCAGCCAAGTTGATAATCCCGTCATGTCTGTCGTCGGCTTCCTTGCTAGCTTGGCAGACCCAGCCAGTACAGCAGCGGCCGCAAGCAAATCTGCCGAAGAGCTCAAGCGCAAGCTCCGCAAGCAGCTCGACGGTGACAAAGCCGATGATGATTCCCAGGCCAACGGTGACAGCAAAGCCAAGAGTGGCTCTATGGACATCGATCTCCGACAAGAGACCACGACGACTACAACAACAACCACCACCACCACCACCACCACAAAGACCAACGCGCTCGCATCCGTTCCTCTGGCTTCGATAGGTGCTAGGGCTGCCGGATTTGCATCTCATGAAGAACGCGAGATGACTCGCCTGGTTTCCGCTGCTTCGAATGTGACACTACAGAAGCTTGAACTAAAGCTCAAGTATTTCGACGAGATGGAGGCCGTCCTGCGTGCGGAGCGACGAGAGCTTGAACGGGCAAGACAGCAGCTGTTTCTCGATAGATTGACCTTCCGGCGCAGGGTTCGAGAAGTGCAGGAGGGCCTGAAGGCTGCCGCTGCTGTAGGAGGCGAACAAGGCGTACGACTTGCTCAAGAAGCTATGAGCGAAGGAGATCGGTTGAGCTTCCAGGCTGTCCCAGGCGCGCAGGCTGTTCCACCTCCCAGCAGTGATGGCCAAATCAAGAGCTATGAGGCATGATGGATGGAATTGAGACTGGGTAGCGTGAGCTCTACTTAGGGGAGAGCACTGTTTGGACACTTGGAATCAAAGTCACGGCGTCTGGTTGGCACAAGGAATTGAAGTGCCGGGATCATTGCCGATCTCAAGCTGTGTCACTTTCTGTCGCTTATATGAGACCTGTGTCCGGGCGATGCTGGTTCAATTGTGACGGATGAGATTGGAGCACAACCTTGTTCAGGGTCTCTACAGTCACTGCCTAGAGACAACTTGGGCAATTCTTCAAAAAGCAACTTGGCCGTTGATGGACACGAGGCCTGCGAGTTAGTCTAGTCTTCTGGGGATTGTGTACTAGTAGTTGCATGGTATAGATGCTTTGGTGGTTTTGTCGCAGCAGAAATTATTTGGTCAATGAACGGTTGGGTTGTAAACTGGCGAATTGGAATGTTTTATGTTGCTGTTATGCTCTCTGCCGATCTCTCTCTCTCCCCCCCTCTCTCTCTCTCTCTCTCTCTCTCACACACACACACACACACACATATCGTGTAATCCATGGCTATCAGATTGTATTATGTATGTTGAGTTTTGCTGTTTGCTATAATTGATTGAGGTAGTTCATATTGTGAATGGCAGACCGCATCAATCAATGGCCGGGCAAACGGGAAAGAGACAGTATACAGGGTACAGTGTAATAGACACAAGTTCCCACCCAATGCTCCCTCAGCATGACGATTTGGGGGTTTGGAAGACGTCAATGGACCAAGGGAACAAGTAGTAGTAGTAACTAGCATCAAATGGAGGTGAGCTCTCTCCACTTCCCCACGATCAGGGAAAACTGGGGGTACCCTAGATTCAGGCCTTGACGTGGTGATGGATTACTTGTGAAAGAGGACTGGAGACAGGTGAGTGCTTTAGACAGAGCATACATAATAAGCTGACTGACTAGGTACCTTATGATAGGAAAATGCTTCGACTTTGTGTGACCCTTGTAGTTGAAATAGGCGGCGATGCCTGCCCAAGGAACCTTATAGTCCCCAGAAGAGGCTTAATAAGTGATTGATTGCCTCGGAGATGGTGGATCTAGGTACTCTGTACGGAGTATACAGAGTAGGTATACGCTATATGGAGTACAGATACAAGACATGATTGGCTGAGATGGGCGTGGATCCCGATCAGTGATCAATCCCGTCGGCCCTTGACAGTTCGTACCTCGGCCCAGGGCTTTTGAGGGGTCCAGGCGGGTGACGTCTCGGTCACAAGCAAACATGGTAGGTATCGATAGGTAGTTGGTTTAAGTTACTCCATAACAAGTCTCGCGCTGCCCGGGCTGATATCATTACGCTTGTCCCATCCCATCCAATCCAGTCTAATCTGGTGACCCTTGTCAGGGCCCTACTCCACGATCGACTCCATTCTGGAAGCTTGCCGTCCTCTGAGCCGAGGCCGGAGCAATAAGCGAAACCGGCACTGTTGCTGTTCCAATATAGAGGCCTGACAAATATTTGTCGCATACATACATACATACATACATATCTACCCCATCTCGCCTCGGTTCTCGGCTCTCGTCTCGACCTTTCCTACCCTTCATCTTTGATCGCTTGTCTTTCGCGTTGGCCATGTTGTTGACTTCAGCCCGCTCGCCCGCCCTTAGGAACAGCTTCCGCAACTTCACCAAGACACGCGCCGTAAGTCAAACCCTTTGCTCGTCACAAGGCGTCTTTGCATGTGGTCGACAAAGAGAAAAGGCATGGCAGTCTATCGGCCATCCTCTCCTCTCTTCCTCCTCTAAATCTCTCTCATGGATGGATGCCGAGTCATTGGCGGGCGGTAGGATCTTGGAACTAGGGTCCTAGGATTGCTTGCTTGTGATCGAATGCGCCACTCGCCCGGATCCATGAGAGACGGATGAACAGGCATCATAGCTGCTCTTCCACTCAAGTCAACAGTCCTTTGCCCACTTCACCATGAAACTCGCCTACTCTGACCGATAAAGGTATCTGACAATCTGAGAAAACAGGCGCAAACTCTCATTATGGCCCCGTCAAAGCGAGCCAGCAGCTCCGCCGCATCCTCAGGTATGCGCTATCCTCCACAAGCCTGAACTACTCGGGCCCAAAGTGCTGATACAGATTACGAGTAGGCTATGTTGAGGACCACTCCAAGGGACCCATGCTGCGATGGCAAGACTCCCTTCCTAGATTGCCCGTCCCGACACTTGAGGAGACTGCGAAGCGTTATCTCAAGTCGCTCCACCCCCTACTATCTGCCAGCGAGTACGAGACAAGCAAGAAGGCCGTCGAGGACTTTGTCCGCCCCGGTGGTGTTGGCTTCAAGCTTCAGGAGAAGTTGGTGGCCAAGCGCGAGGACCCCGATACCAAGAACTGGATTTACGAGTGGTGGAACGATGCGGCCTATCTCTCATACCGCGATCCCGTCGTCCCCTACGTCAGCTACTTCTACTCTCACAGGGACGACCGACGAAGAAGAGACCCCGCCAAGCGAGCTGCTGCCATCACAACCTCTGCCCTCGAGTTCAAGAAGCAGGTTGACGCCGGCACCCTTGAGCCAGAGTACATGAAGAAGTTGCCTATCTGTATGGATAGCTACAAGTGGATGTTCAACGCTTCCCGTGTTGCGGCTAAGCCAGCCGACTACCCTGTTAAGTTCTCAGCCGAGGAAAACAAGCACATTATTGCTATTCGCAAGAACCAGTTCTTCAAGATCCAACACGAGGTTGATGGAAAGCAGCTCAACACTTCAGAGCTTGAACAGCAATTCAAGCGTGTCTATGAGCTTGCCCAGCGTGTTCCTGCTGTTGGCGCTCTTACCTCAGAGAACAGAGATGTCTGGACTGACGCTCGTGACATTTTGCTCAAGGCCAGCCCCATGAACAAGGACGCTCTCCAGGCTATTGAGTCGTCCTCTTTCGTGGTTTGCCTCGACGATGCGGCTCCAGTCACACTCGAGGAGCGTGCCCACCAATACTGGCACGGTGACGGTGCTAACCGCTGGTATGACAAGCCTCTGCAGTTCATTGTCAACGACAACGGCACTTCTGGCTTCATGGGCGAGCACTCCATGATGGACGGTACTCCCACTCATCGCCTCAACGACTACGTCAACGACCTCATCTTTGGAAACAAGCTCGATTTCTCTGATCCCAGCATCCGATCCAACTTGCCGGAACCACAAGTCCTCAAGTTCGATATCACAAAAGAAGTACAGAGCGAGATTGACCGTGCAACCAAGGACTTCAACGATGTCATCAGTAAGCACCAGCTTGCCGTTCAGGCCTATCAGGGCTACGGAAAGGGCCTCATCAAGAAGTTCAAGTGCTCCCCTGACGCTTATGTTCAGATGGTTATCCAACTCGCCTACTACAAGATGTATGGCAAGAGCCGACCTACTTATGAGTCTGCTGCTGTCCGACGTTTCCAACTTGGACGTACCGAGACCTGCCGAACTGTCTCTGACGACTCCGTTGCCTGGGTCAAGTCCATGTCTGATTCCTCCATTGACGACAAGACACGCGTGGATCTCTTCCGCAAAGCCATCAATGCCCATGTGGAATACATCACCGCCGCCTCCGATGGTAAGGGAGTTGATCGACATCTCTTGGGTCTCAAGAAGCTTCTCGAACCCGGTCAAGAGGTGCCTGCCATCTACCAGGATCCCGCATACAGCTACTCGAGCTCGTGGCACTTGTCTACCTCTCAGCTTAGCTCAGAGTTCTTCAACGGTTACGGTTGGAGCCAGGTCATTGATGCTGGTTTTGGTATCGCATACATGATCAACGAGAACAGGTATATATTGCACCTCAAATTCTCAATGGAGAAAGAACTCTACTAACATGGCGATAGTCTCAACTTCAATGTCGTTTCCAAGGGCTTGGGCAGCGACCGCATGAGCTACTACCTCAACGAAGCAGCTAACGATATGCGCGAGCTACTCACACCTACTCTCGAGCCCCCAAAGGCTAAATTGTAAATGTACATACTACGCCATATCTCCTAGGCGGAAGGAGTCACTTGCTGCTGGATGGATTGGCATACTGTCGCGGTTCAGATCAAAGGCGTTTTTGCTTGTTGGACAATGTACTCTAGACTTGACCGTCTTTTTGTGAGATGTCATATAGATGGCACTAGATATCAGAGCGACATGTTTTTTCTTTTTCTTTTTCTTTTTAGTAACGGCAGCATAGACTACACAGCCAAACCAATGATGGGTAAAAGTTCCAAAATTCTAAAAAGAGGCGCCCTTCACCCCAGTGTTAGCTGCCATTACATGTCTAGATACATGTGATGCGGGCCCAAATAACTACACCACAGAAAATTGTTAGGAATATCCTACCTGTCCTACTCTACATATGGGGATCCAAGTTATGTACCATCTGTTTTAGCCAGCATGAGCCACAATTTCGTTGACCAAGTCTCCCTTAGACTCGTCGTAATAGGAGCAGATTTGCGAAGGCAGGGGCACCTCCTTGTAGTCATCGTCTTGGCCAGAAATAACGTTGAGGTTGACACCTGCTGATTTGCTAGTGAAAACCTTGGTTCCTATACTCTCCTTGCTGAAGTAGATCTGGGCACTGTCAACCTGATCCAACATGACAGTTGGGATAGTGCCCATGACCTGAAGAGCAAAGTTGTTGGCTTTGACAACATCGACTGTCGAAACAAGGGTATCAACGATCAAGGACAGACGAGTGGAATTCTCGACTGTGACCTGGTTGGCCTTGCCCCTGACAATGATGGTGGTGTTGTTACAACGGCTAATGAGAACCGAGTGTGTAAGTGAGGCCTCAATCTCAATTGGCTCATCCTCCTTCTCGTAGTTTTCCTGGTAAAAGTTAGCAACATGCTACCATACTTTTCCCACATAGAACATACAATAGTCCACTTATTGCCTTCTAGTTCCTTCTTGGCTGGCTTCTTGATACGCATACTCTCGGGCTTGGGCTTCTTGCCAGGAGCAGGGCTCTTACCCCTCTGGCCACTTGAAACCGTTGAGCCACTGCGAAGAGACGGATTTTTGTGCGTCATTTCGGACTTATCAACTTTACGCAGACCCTTGGTGACAGCGTCGCCCTTGTTGAGCTCTGAGAAGACAGCTCCGAACCCACCAGATGATGCAGGCGCAGGAGCATCATCTGTCTTGACATCAAGAACAGGGGGAGGGCCAGGAGGAGGAGGGGGAGGTGGTGGAGGAGGAGCACCACCAGCAGCAGGTGCTGGGGCAGTGGGAGCGGAAGCGGGCGCAGAACCAGCAGACAATGACTCGAGAACTTCCTGAGCAGGTTGGCCATTCGAATTCCAGGGAATGCCTGTTGGGAAGTATTGCTTGACATAATCGGCAAGATCGCGGAACATCTGATAGAAGCTCTGAACCCATTCGATCTGCTTGGGGTCCCTGATAGTATGGTTAAAGTTGATCCGCTCAAGCCAAGTGACTTACTTACTTATCCTTCTGCTCCTTTAGAACTCTGTTCCCAAAGAATTGAGCCGAGCCAAGGCACTCGTCCACGTGCTTATAGGGGCGAGTGTCAATGGTAACCCATGCGAGAACCATGATACCACCGGAGACAGTGCTGAGTTGCGTGTACATAGCGCTAGGACGGTTGGCGTCTTTGAGCTCGGTAACAGCCATCAGTGCCTCGTCGATGGGTTTGATGAGGCTCTCATATACCGGCAGATCAGGTCCGGAGAGGTTCGGCTTCTTCGCCTTTGTGGAAATCAGCAGAAACTTGCGCTGCTCCTGAAAACCAGATTTGACGAGCGCAGCCTAGTGTTATACCATGATTAGTCTCTGCCCCTTAGAAGGCTTTGCGCACTCATAATCCTTCAGATGGTTGCGCGTACCTGCTCAGCAACCAATCCTCCTAGCTGGTGGCTCAACTTCACATATTTATCAACGGAAGTGTTTAGGAAAGCATCAAATTCCTCGATAGATTCTGCCAGCGGCTCGGCGACAGGTTCGGGCTTCGCGGCAGCGGGAGTAGTGGCCTTGGAATCGGAAGCGGCTAGAGGAGGAGCGGCTAGGGAGGGGTTCGGAGGTGAAGGTATCGCCTGGTTGAGAACGGTGGCATCGGCAGGAGGCTCGGTCGAAGAAGCGATATCTTCGAGGCGCGAAGTTGCAGCTTCAAGCCTGGATGGCTTTTATCAGCGTCTGCACATCTTGGACTGACAACGCAACGAGGGTAAAGAGCTTACCTCTTGATGAGCGTGGTTAAGTTGTGCATCTGACTATTAGCAGCCATGTTGGATAATCGGCCGTTGGGTTGTTATTTGGTCGAGGTGCCGGACTGAAAGCGTTCTACCGAAGAGAAAATAAGGTGAAGATATGCTTAGACCCCTGAAGGAATAGCCTGATCGGGTGGCAACGGCGTGCTCAGGCAACAGGATAGTTGCTTTGTACTGATCGCGCAAAACGGAACTTGGAGTGGCTTTCAACCTATAGGTCGCAGGTGCCTGGCTAATGCCACGCAAAATTGCGAGAAAAAGAACAGTAAGCTTAGTGATTGACTGAATCAATGCTGTTTCTTTCGCGAGGTATGCAATTAAGAGAAAGTTAATCAACAGACAATCGAACAGGTAGGGTAGATATTGAAGATGAGACGAGGTGAGGTGATTGGAGCTCGGTCCAGGAGGTTCAAGATCCAAATAGTTAGGGATGAACGACTACTGACTACTATTCTTGGGAGGGACAGGGGAAGCAGTATGTAAATATACGGCAAGTAGACTTTACGCTAGGCGCCTCGAGTGCCTTGGGGACGAGTACTAAACAAGTATATTCTACAGACGTGGCTAACCTAGAGGGGGCATGGAACACCACCCAAGCTCGGTAAGGATCGCAACAGCTTGCCTTTGTCCATTCAAGACGTACCAGTAGGTACGGATAGTTACATACCTGGGGAGATCTTACATCAACGCCGGAACCGGGCAATCCAGCGCCGACTGATATAATAGACGCAACCAGACATCCAGACTGGTACTCCTCCTCTGTACTCTGTAGGCCTTCCATACAAATCAATGGGTTACTTGGGCCAGTTTAGTTATGGCTGACTCGAGCCCCAAGTCCCTATACAAGTGTGCTTTGTTCTTATTATTCTAAAATCCCTATAGCCCATCATCATTTTATAATATAGTTTGTGGTATAGTATACCCAATGTTTCGTTTCATTCATAGACGTTTGCGAAATTCGCGGAGACGGTCCTCAACATTATGTCCATTCCAGGCCTCGCGGCCTTCAGCATCTCTGCCAATCGCTGGAACACCGACCTGCTCGATGGCGAAGCTTGCGGCAACAGTGGCACAAGCTACAGCGTCCTCAAGGCTCTCGCCTCGGGCCAGAGCCACACCGAGGCCGCCTAAGAAGGTATTCCCACCTCCCGTAGGATCAACCACTTTGGATGGGTCAGTGTGATAGGCAGGAACCCATTTCTCGACACCAGGATCGACCTCGATCTCTTCGCGAGCCACAATCCCATCAGCATCTTGGAGAAGGCCGGCAAACAAAGCCTCCATATCCGTGTCTGGCCGAAGGCCACCTCTAACATAATCTTTCTTTCGTCCCTTGGTCGTCTTGGGGTCACGGCCTCGCTTTCTTCCTCCATTCTTCGCGATGTAGCATCCCTTCTCACCAGCACGGACGACAAGAGAGAATGACTGCAGAGGCATGCTTGCGAGAAGCTGCTCGCAGGCTCTTTCTACAGCAATGGTAGAGATCTCACCTGTTTCTGGATCAAGTCCACTGTCACCCATGAACCCAGCCAATTCTGCATGGTTCGGGCTGCAGATATCGACAAGAGGTAAGCAGTTGGTGCAATTGAGCAACTCTTCAGGGGTACACAGATCAGGCACAGGCTCCCAGATGAAGATGGGTTTGGTATATGTCTCAGGGGCCATGACCTTCTTTCGAAGTGAGGTGATCTCTGAGACAAGATCCCTACATCGATTTGGGGAGCATATCAGGTGGAAGGACCGTGATTTAAGCAGTGACGGTGTCAGGTCCTGAGCAGTCAAGCGCTTCTTGGGAGTCAGGTATCTGAAAGCTCGCTTCTCGGTAGTGCCTTCATAGCCGTTCCAGCCTCGCGTGGTCAATCGAAGCCCGTCATGACGGAACAGGGGCGAGGTGGACCAGCTATCGATGAGCGTAGAGAGAGAAGGCGGGAAATCTGAGCCCTGATCGACAATCCAGCCAACCGACGCAGATTTGGGTGGGGGTGAGAACAGACGAGCTCCAAGGGCTGAGTAGGTACCAGCGCCGCCAAGGATGTCTTTGACGGGCGGAGTTGGCGGAATGAAGTCGATATCGTCTTTCCAGTAAAGTTAGTTAGTGTCTGATCTGAGTAACGCAACAGTTTTGTAGACAAGGGCGCTGGCTAAGGTAGGTTCATGAATCTTCTCACCAATTATAAACATGCCCATTGTAACAAAGTCGATCGGGACAGCTTCTTCGCCTGACGAGTCGCTGGCCTTGCCCTCAATTATGGCCAACGGGGGATGTTTTGGGGAATTATCTGCTTCTGGCCCTGGCTCTGCCTCTGGTTCAGTGCCTGATGCACCTACATCACCGTTTTTGTGTGCATCTGCATCTTCAGATTTCGACTGGTCTATGTCTTTCTCTTCCTCTACAACAACAGCTGCCTTGCTATCGATAGGCAGCCCAATCTCTGGAGTTTCGGCTACATCTGCCATGATGCTCTTGAGATGGACAGTAAAGTAATGACCAGTTGTGTGAAAGGGTGCGAGACAGGCCTTGAACCGACAAGAAACTCGCTTTAAAAGAAAGACACCGGCTATTCGATAAATGAAGGTCTTGTCTGCCGCGGAACTGTACAGTATCGGCTCATAGACTGGTCAGGAATAGAAATATTCAACAGTCGATGGAGTTTGCTGTACCCAGGTCAGTCTTTTTTTGCCAGGAACTATTGTGACTCATGTAAGTATAAGCTGTGACTCAAGTAAGTATAAGCTGTGATTCATTTATAGAATCGTTGTATACCAGTAGGTAGGCTGGAGTTGCTGATACGGAAAGAGATGGACCAACTTTCAAAGCAACGAACGAGTGAGCGATTCTAAGTGAATTTGGTTTAGGCGGTGTCCGTGGTGGGTTGGGCACACCGGAACTGCTGCCCACGTTGGTACACGTACAGAAGGTGTCCTCTTTAGATCAGTAAGGTAGCGAACAGAACATATCATCGGACCTTATCGTTGTTGATCAAGAATACACTTCTTGAATCCACTCAAAGATTCTTCGTGTATCATATCTTGAGTAGTTGATACGTGGCTCAATATTCAAGGGAGATTTGGAGCTTCTCTTATCTGGGCCAATTCCTCCTCTGGGCTCACCTCAACCACCAGTATGTTATTAGGCAGGCTTATTGTCCATGAATTGGTCATATAGTAGCTCTCAGTACCAAGGTCTCGATCAAGGTATTGAGAATGGCCATTACAGACCTTGTGGAATTCTATTCGCCTAGCATCAATTATCAACTACATAACTCGACCAACCTCGTGTCATCCATGTCGTTATCAACTTCATAGTCGTATCAAGCCTACCAATAGATGCACCAAAACAAATCCCACCAACGCCAGTCGATCGCCTCGTATTGCCGACTCGTTACAAGATCTAGATCTTGTACACAAGATATCCCTCCGTGAACCTGAAATGAATGTTAACAAGTCAACGCGTGGGTGCTTGCAATAAAGAGACTTACATGATCTGGTTTGCCTCCCCCATTTTCTGGAGCGCCTTTGTGGCCTCTCCTTTATCAAATGCATCGCGACGGTTCCCAATCTTTTTATTCACTGCCTCCACGACTGCATCCAGCTCGGCCGCGTCATCTTCAAACAGGTCTGTGTTGAGAAGCTGACCAAGGGCTGTTCGGAAGGCTGTCAATCGCTCAGAGGTGATGGGAGCATCATCAATTGCCATTGCTGCAGCACCGGTGGCAAGGTCCTCGTCGCCATCCAGCGACTCTAGCTGGTTCGAGGATGGTAGCTGAGAGGCTGGAATTGACGATGCAAACGAAGCCTGCGATTGCGACTGGTCTTGTGTTCGCCGGCTAGATCTTCGCAATGTGCTTTGCGAGTCATCCTCAGGAACATCAGGTTCTCTGCTGGACCGGGCAGTGTCACTGGTTTCTCTCGCTTGGAGGCGACTGCTGTTGCGTGTAGCCCGCGAAGTCGACCTGTTTGATTGCGTGGCATTGGCAATGTCATCTTCATCATCACTGGAACTCTCGTCGCTGGATGATGCGAAGTCAACCGTTTGGGTCTTTCTCCGCTTCTTCCGCGATTCTTCAACGACTTCCTTGAAAAGAGCGAAGCGTAAGATACCCTCTGCAGCAGCCGCATCGCGCTCCTCCACCCTGTTTGATAAGCGGGATCTGGCATGTGCTGTGGCAAGACGAATGATGGTCTCCAGAGTACGGACGGTCAAAGGACTGGTCCTTCGCTGGTTGCCCTCCATCTCGTCGTTCCGTAGACCGACATAGATATCAGCGATGCGATCAGAAGCCTCTTGTGTCAGAATGGGCTTGACTCTCGTCTTCGCATATTGTATGTATTTCTTCATGAATGGGATGCTAAGGATTTCGGGCTTCTTGTTTGAACCGCGACCAGATGTGAGTGTGACACCAGAATGTAGCATTGCATCATACTTTTGGTAGACTTCGGTTGGCCCCTGGGACTCAGTTTGGTTTGAAGCTGAGACCCCCAGAGACTGCCCACCTTGCTCACGCACAGGAGTGCCTTCTTCAGTTCCTGGCTGGCGATATCGGTGCATACGAAGGACATGTTCCGATACGTGCCGGTCTCGCGTATCCTCAATGTCATCTGTGACGACAAACAGTAAATCAAAACGTGAGAGCAGAGAGTCAGGCAGTGCGATGTTTTTGTGAGGATCCTTGTGAGGGTCATATTGGCCAAAAATAGGGTTAGCAGCAGCAACAACACTACAACGAGCGTTCAACGATGTGTGAATACCCGCTTTTGCGATGGTAACAGTCTGCTGTTCCATAACTTCGTGGATCGCAACTCTGTCGACGTCTGACATCTTATCGAATTCGTCGATACAAACGACACCACGGTCAGCCATGACCATGGCACCGGCCTCCAGTCGGCGCTCACCCGTCTCCTTATCAGAAGTTACTGCTGCAGTGAGACCAACGCCCGAGGATCCACGACCAGTTGTCGCTATCGCGAGCGGTGCAGTATTGAGGACGAAACGTAGCAGCTGAGATTTAGCAGTGGACGGGTCACCGACCATCAGAATGTTGATATCTCCACGCAGATGTGTTCCATTCTCGAGGTTTTTCTCCATACCACCCAAAAGCATAAGTAGGATGGCCTTCTTGACATAATCGTGCCCGTAAATACTGGGAGCAAGCGATTGGGAGAGTAGCTCCAGAAGATTCTTCTTCTTGGCCACCTTGTTGATGTTACGAATGTCGGTATCTGTAATGGTCGCAGTCGCCACACCACCTCCGGACTTTGAAGATAATAAGACAACATTGTTCGTCAGAATCATTGTTTTGAATAGAGCACTGTTGTGATTGGTATTACGGTTGCCCAGCGTTCGATAAATGCCAACGAGCTGCACTCGGTCGCCGGGCTTCACACTGTCGACGAGGTCGTCGTCTAGAATTGCATCAACGCCGCGGGGGAGCTGCCCTGCTGGTGCTCGCTCGGGCATTTCCTGGATGGAGATGGTCTGGTGGTCTCGGTATGTACAAAAGCCATACTCTGTAATAAGCGGGTTGCCGTCGTCGTCCTCGCGAGGGTAGACACTCGAAGTGGTAACACCGTTGGTCATGGTCTGATCCTGGTACTCGCGAAAATGAAACATGTCTTTTTTCTCATTGTAGTGAACACTCTTCACGACCTTGGGGCGGATGAGAGAACATCGAGCGACAATACCCTCGATAGAGACCATGTAGTTGAGGAGATGAGACGACAATGTACGGGGATTGCAAGCGTTCAAGCCAAAGCTGCCAGCCCAAGCACAGTAATAAATTGTGTCTCTAGCAGTCTGGTCAGGCCGTGCCTGTGGAATGGTTTGGACGATATTTTTCAGGGCTTGATCAAAAGCCAGAGTGAAATCGAAGGGTTGCTGTAAGAGGCCCTGTGCGAGGTCCGGGCTGTGGTTACGCACATGATCGAGATTAACGGTCAATCGACGCTGGTTCTTCTGTACCATAAGAATAATATCGGATCGATAACTTCGGACTTGAGGATCATCTGCAGAAAAGAGTTAGCCAGGCACAACGATCCATCTTTTTGGAGAACGGGCGGTGGACATACTGGGATCAAGGAATTCCTCAGCTTGACGTATGCGATCGCGCACGCCTTCGTCTTGAAGCATGAAAGAATCCATGTCGGTGGTTCCTTGTATTGTCGTTTCAATGAGCGACTTGGTTATGTTGCCGATATGGAACCTGGTTAAAGTACTGAACGGTAATCAGATCGAGGCGGGGCGTTGCTAGGGGGCTGCTTGAAATTGCTGGCCCTGCCCGCGCTCCCTTTCAAAGAACGCGTCGCTCTCGCGTAAAGTGAGTGGTAGCTAGCGCTGGCCTTCAGAGGTGGCTGATGTATGGCTACACTGAACCCTATATATTTCGTTGGGGAGCTACTTGTAGATCTAACTAAAAGGGAGCCCTACTCGAAGAGTAGGCAGTAAAATTTTAAAATAAGGGTAAAATCATAAGATGCTGAACCCGGTCATGTATGATTGTGCTTGAATTTGTTGAAAATGGGCATTANNGCCTAATGGCTTAATTTCTGACAGAATTGAGCTATCTAGCATGATTCTGACCCCGCTTTTAGTGATTAATTTAAGGCTATTCCTATTTAAAGATTATCTAGTTAGATAATCAGCTTAATATCGCTTTAAACTATATTTAGCCTATTTAAGCTCTAGATAAACTGAACTATTCCTAATTATATAGGACCTTTAGTTTAACATACCTCTCTGGAGTAAAGACTCGTTTTTTTTTTACTCTAACTTTTGATCTTTCATGCCCTGATCCTATCGATCCGTGGCTAACAAGCGGCGCCTTTTGAACGCTAAATAGAAAATGGTTACGCAGCGGTGCAAATAATGTTAATTTGGCTAAGTTGCTATCGTAGGCTATAAGCTCTAAAGGGGTCCCCTATAATAATAACTAAGCTATCTCTTTGAGCGGCACAAGGCATCAAGGGGGTCACTAGCCCCACTTTTCTTACTAAATCCGCTAGTACCTGCGGGGTACGTGAGGTTCTCGTCAGACAGCTAGGTGATTTTTCACCATCAAATTCATCAAAAACCTCGCATAAATAGCCCCTAGCCTATCGCAATTGAAACGATGAGCTCTTCAAAGATACAAGATAGCTTAGATAATCACAGCTTTGAGACCCCCCCTTCGAGTGACCCTACTACTGTGCCTAATTTTCCGC
>VYWZ01002767.1:0-15637 GCA_008711595.1 Fusarium xyrophilum
CGGCTCGAGCCAACGGGTACTGTAACAAAAAGTCCATCATAAGATCTGGAGCATGCATGTGATGGTAAATCATGCATGGAACTAAGGTATCTTATCCTTCACCAAGTCACTTTACGGCGCATCATTGCGATCTGCCTCCCTTCCGGTGATGGCTAACTCAATTGCTGCCCTGTTTCTGCAATCGGAAACACAAACTAAAAGCTCTTGATCAAGTGGCCATGTCAAACCGCAATTGTTTTGGGGAAAAGCCAAGCTTCAGCTCCAAGCTGTATCTCCCGCAAGCTTGTGTCCGCACTAGTACATCCTGGTGAGCTTTTAACGATGATGATTGGTCATGTCGAATCCGGGAGCTGGATTGGCTGGCCTATGACGTACTCTACTTTTTAGCCTCTTCATCATGGATATGTTAGCAGCTGGTCCACGGGGTTTATATAGAACCCAGGGACAAGTGAGATTAGGGGGATAATTTGAAATTGAATGGGCTTCTTTCCGTGAACGCTGTACTGTATGTGTCACTAGCGATTGATTTCTGACAGAATAGTTCACTCATGTTCACATATTTCTCTCACCCACCTACACTCTTAGACCGAGACCATCCATCAGCAGCAGAGGCCATCGATCAACTGGGAAACACACAATAAACCCACTCCCACAATGCCTCTATTCTCATCCCCAAAAGACTCAAACGAAGACAGACCAGACGGTACAAATGAATCTGCTCGTATCAACGACCCCGAGGAGCGTGAACAGGCTGTGCCGGATGAGCACACTCAACTACTCCCAAACCGCGTCAACTCAATTCAGCCTGGCCTACTTGCCCCCGATGATCCCGCAGTCTCGCCCTATAACCTCTGGAGCATCCGAGCTTTGCGATACTTAACAATTGCCTTCACCCTCATAACGCTCGTTTGGTGGATTCTGCTTCTTGTCTCTACTTTTGTGACGCCCCCTGGCATAGGAACTCGTGGCAGCCCTTGGTTTGCCTTCGGATTCGCGACGTGGACACTTGCGAATCTCATCTTTACACTTCTTTTCTTCGAGGTGCCATCCAAGTCTGTCAGGATCCTTGCCATCTTCATTTCTGTAAGTCTGCACAACCGACACTACTGCATTTGGCCACGCTTACTGACGCTGCAGATAGGGCGTTATACTCCTTGGTATGGTTCTCATCTTGTCTGTTCAGAAGACTCGATATGAAGAGGGCTGGGTCGGCGCTGCCACTGTCATCTGGGCACTACTCACCAGTCTGTGGACTCTGGTGGTCGATCGAACTGTCAAATGGGGCAAGGCTGAGGAAGAGGAACGCTTGACAGGTCGAGCTGAGACGAGACGAACCTTGTTTGAATGGTCTGAGGTCATGATTTCAACGGTCGCCTACGCCATCATGTCAGTGGCCGTATTCCTCATCACTTTAACCATTATCCTGCGAGCCCTCGACGCTGGTGTGCCACACCCAGGAAAGCTGTACCCGGTTGACAACGGCAAATATCGCATTCATGTTTACTGCCACGGCAACAAGACTGACTCCAAGGGCAACCATCTCCCCACCGTATTGTTCGAAGCCGGCGAACGAACCGTAGAATACGACTTCTGGGGCTTTGCGGATAACGCCGTCAAGAACGGTTCCATTTCACGATACTGCTTCGCCGATCGACCTGGCTACGGGTGGTCAGATAACGCACCATCTCCATCATCAGCAGGCTTCGTGGTTGATACCCTCGGTGAGGCACTGGCTGGTGCTGGTGAGAGCGGACCTTGGATACTCGCAAGTGCTGGAATCGGATCGATTTATTCAAGAGTCTTCTCAGCCCGTCACGGAGATCACATCAAAGGTCTGCTCCTTGTCGATCCCCTACATGAGGATCTTCTCGACGACGTTGCATCGCCCGGCCGAGGATTAGTTCTCTGGCTTTGGGGCGTTATCTCCCCACTCGGCCTGGACCGAATCCCCGGTGCCATCTTCCGCGGACGAACAAGCCGCGACCGAGTATACGGACGATCGGCCCAGCAGAATGGCAAGTTCATCTTTGCCAAACTGCAGGAGAGTCTTGTCGCCGGTTCGTTCACTCGGCGAGATACGCTGACCAGCCGTCAGATCCAGGACAAGGATACGCCGCTTGTTATTATTAGCTCCGGCAAGCATATCAAGGATAGCCATACATGGGAGAAGAAACAGCGTGACCTGACCAAGTTGACCAAGAACCTCAAGAGCTGGGACATCGTCGATGGAGCACCCCATGAGGTTTGGAGGACTCTCGAGGGCCGACAGAAGATCGAGAAGAGACTCAAGGAGCTGGTGCATGCTTGAGAATGCTGAAATTTTGATGATAATGTTTGAAATCTCGTTCAGCCGAGGCTGCACGTGCCTTGCCTATCGGTACCTGGAGACCTCGAGGATGACGCCAGGGTTGATATGATGCTCATGAGACTGGGGGCTGACGGGAACCTCGTGGAGCACTTTTCAAGGATCGGATTGACTGCGTGTAGGTATATGTGCATGAGCAGCAGCAATGCGCGGCTTGGCTTTTCTGATGCACACCTTGAAACGAGAAGAATGTTTTTATGGCTTCACTCTATTTTGTTATCACCGGCAATTAGCTCTAGCATATATACGTATAACTTTAATTCATTTCAATAATTCAAGGACCAATCTAGTGATACATAATGTGAAGCCAAAGGCTGGCAAGCAAGATGACACAATAAGAGTGTTTTGATTCATAGGTATTGCGTCACAACATTTCAGTTTATCGCTTTGATACTGGCCTCAATCTCCAAGATACCAATGCTATACATACCACCAAGGCGATTGCCATAAGATGGTCATACATCTCCATAGTAGTATATACATAGCCCTCTTATTCGACTTGACACATTTTCTATATAGTTGTCTAGTGCATGGCTTGTGTTGGCGTTTCTTCGACGTGGCTCCCCACACCTCCACGTGATAAGATCTTCATCAAAGCAATTTCCAATACGGCAAGGTTATTTGCTGTAGCGTACTGTGAAAGAAGGAATCTGACTGTGCTTTACTCGATCCTCTAGTGAGACGATAAATCTCCTCTCCCTCTTATGTCTCTCTGCTGATTAGAGGCTCAGGTTGACTTCAGGCGGAGACATTCCCAGCAACGTCTAGTGGACAAGCATGGGCTCAGACTTGTCACTTTTTGAGTCAAGGATCATAGTTACTGTACCTACAGGCCCTACAGTAGTAACCTAGTTGAGAGGTGAGGCATGTACTGTAATTTCTGACTCCATATTAAAGACGACACACACGAAGTTGCTTGAGTGACATCCTTGGGGATGGACCCTAATATTTGCTGACGATATGGCGTTGTTGTTTCTGGCCCCTCCTCCTTTTTTTCTTCTTGTTCTTCTCTGAGGAACATCCAGCGGTTGAAAAGGGGGGTGGGCACTGTAGATCTCGAAGCAAAAATAGTATCTACGAACTGCCTTGAGAGATATGTATGTTAGTACAGAAAAAGTGCCTGATAACGACCCAATATCAATCCTTCAAGGCCTGTGCTGGCGGAGACATGCATATATGTAGCTACACCTGCACCTGAACAAGTGAAGGATGGAAGCAAGATTCGAAACAATGGATTCACCGTTTGTTTTTATTATTCTAGTGTGAATGGATCTCACTAAATCTCATGTTCCACGGATTCAGACGTGGATCCTCATCGCCTGGAAATTGCAGTAAATTACGGAGGTCTATACCAAAAGTCTTTGCCGAAGATGACTTACGCCACAATTACAGATCCCTGTCAGGTATATAGATATATAAGAGATAAGAGGGATATAGGAAGACTGCTCTACGATACGCCTATAGCTATAGGGCATTTAAGGGTCCTATCTATCCTAGGTATTTTAATAAAGGTGGGTCTACAAGCCACAGTCATCTTTGGCAAAGACTTTTGGTATGGACCTCCGTAGTATTTCGTTGTATTCAAACGCCCCAAATACAAACAGGGCCCACCTGGACTCCATCCCCCATTAGTGCCCACCATTGTTCGTTGGACTGTGTCAAGCCCAGCATCTGCACAAGGCAACGGTCCCTTGTATGTTTTGGTCTGCTGCACGCACGTTCGCACTGCACGCATTGGTGATTGTCATCGACTCGATGTACTTTTGTTCCTCGACTGGGTCTATGAACCCAATCAATCTTTCATCTTCTCATGTGCTCGATTCTTAAGTCCACCCTATGACTATCTGTTGGACAGTACAGAGTAGCTGATGCTGCTATCCGGTCGCCCAGGTACTAGTGCTCAGTTTGTCCCTCCTGAGACCATTTTTAGTTAGCCTCGTCCCTTATTTGGAGCTGATCTGGCGTTGAATCTGCCGCCCAGTCTCATCTAGACACTGTACCAATAGCCCCCCCTCCGCCAAGGTTGCCTCCACTGGTACCCGACCTTTGCCCCTAGTAGCAAATGTGTAAGGTAGGTAGTAAGTAGGGTAAGGTCCTGAATGTCCAGGTCGAATGCTTCAATCTAAAAGTATCTGACCACTAATCCCCTATTGCAGCACACGCTGGAGGTACCTCTTCTCTAAGTGTCTAGGTATCCTCGAGCCCTGGGCTCTCCACCACAACTGCCCTCAGCTCCCCTACCGCCAGGCGCCTACTGCTCTGCTGCTACCTCCATATTCTACCGTATCCATACCTCTCTCACTTTACATACCTACCTTACCTTATACTCTCACGACAGGCTTCGACTTTTATCTCCCACGCTCCTTCATCCCACGCTGCCGCAGACGCGCTGTGCCGCGCTTGTATCGATCGCATCTTCTTCCATTGTCTCTTCTTCCCCTTCTGCGCTTCAGCCTTACCTGTCTAGGTACGGTGCAGTACCTGCTCCAGCCTCACTTAAGGTACAACTAGGCTAGGTCGATCGGGTCTTGGTTGTCTTGTGCCGCACCACACTGCATCGCTTCCTCGCTGCCACCGACTTGCTCCCTCCTGCCGCCTCTCATCATCCCAGTCCGAACTGGGCGGGCTTATTGTCCGACTGTCACGCCAACACCAGATAGTGCTCGATATTTTCTATCCCACGAACGACACAGCATCTCACCGTGTTCGATTAGTCGCCCGACTTGGCCAATTGGGTCCAGATCAAGTCCGTGTTGCTGCCGTCGTTACGTTCCTCTCAGCTGGTGCTGATGCCGACCGCTGCAAACGCCTATCGACCCGTGCTGGAAATTTGGTCTCGATAGGCCATTCGTGCTTGACAGGTTTGGAGCAAAGAGGGGGAATTTCAGGATGGCGTCGAGCTACGACGACGCCATGCTCGGCGAGCATGGCCATGGCCATGGCGACCGCTCCCACGATTATCACGCCCAGGACATGCCCCCGCATGCCGATTCAAACTGGCAGAACGGTGGTCAAATATACAGAACTCGCACACCCGACAACGGCAACTATCGACCGCGGCCACCCGCCTCCGCCCCAGGTACACCGAATCCCCCAGGATGGGCTGAGGACCAGCCGCCCCGCAAAAGTGCTGAGCGGAACAGATCGCGAGGTCGAAGTGGAAGATCCGCCAGCGGCCAGACAAGGACGTGCCAGGCGTGTGGCGAGCCCTTGACGGGTCAGTTTGTGCGAGCTCTTGATGGAACATTTCATCTTGATTGCTTCAAGTGCCAGGTGCGAGCCCTTAGGCCGGCCCTGTTCCAATCGATCACGGCCAGATACTAATCTTTGACTAATAGGATTGCGGGGAGATTGTGGCCTCAAAATTCTTCCCTGCCGAAGACGAAAATGGCCGGGGACAATATCCTCTGTGCGAAACCGATTACTTTCGTCGACTTGGCCTCCTTTGCTACCAGTGCGGGGGAGCGCTCCGCGGCTCCTATATCACGGCCCTAGACCGAAAGTACCACGTCGATCATTTTACTTGCTCATTATGTTCAACAATATTCGGCGCTCAGGATAGCTATTACGAACATGATGGAAACGTCTACTGCCATTATCATTATTCTACACAGTTCGCGCAGCAGTGCAATGGCTGCCAGACAGCCATTCTAAAGCAGTTTGTCGAGATCTTCAGAAATGGCCAAAACCAGCATTGGCACCCCGAGTGCTACATGATTCACAAATTCTGGAATGTGCGGTTAGCGCAACCTACGGACGCGCGACCTGCGCTCGAAAGTTCGAACGATGCTGCGGGCAGAGACCTGATCCGTGTGGAGGAAGAGCGCATGGAAGAGAAGGTGTTCCGTATATGGAGCGTCCTGTCGACTTTTGAAGAGTCCTCTGCTGCTTGCATTTCTGACATGCTGCTTCATGTTAGCAATGGCTCATATGTTGAGGGTGTCTTTGTTGCCAAGCGCTTTATCTGGCACGTTGAGATATTGTTCCAGTCAGCAGATCGCCTAGATGAGACTATGGTCGGCTTGAACGAAAAAGGTACAGTCTCAAACTTTGAGTGTGAAATGCACGAGGTCTGACTTTCTGCGTAGGGATGTCATACGGGCGAGAAGCCAAACTATTATGCAAGAAGATCGTTTCCTTCTTCTCTCTCCTTTCCAAGACACAAGACAACGCTACTCACAAACTCGGTGTCACACAAGAGCTACTGTCCCTCGTCACAGGTCTTGCCCATTATCTCAAACTTTTAATTAGAATCTGCCTTCAGGGTGCCCTCCGTCTCGAGCGCGAAGCTAGCGCATCCACAGGCCTGTATCAGTTCCTGGACGATTTGAGCGACCTTGAGGCAATAAAGAGCGATGACGGTCAGCTGTCGGTGACTGCAAGCGGCGGAAAGCTCTCTGCTAACGACTCTGACCACTGCTCTCTTTGCCACAGGTCTGTCGAGGACGAGTGTGCCAAGAATGGCGACCTGAGGTGGCACCTGAACTGTGTTAAGTGCACGAGGTGCGGGCGAGATGTTGGACGATCGTTACAAGAGGCTTGTCTCAACGCATTGGATCGAAAGATATACTGCACAAACTGTGCTGGAGCCAATGCTTTACCACTCGAGCACGTCTCAAAACTGCAGCAATATGTTTTTCTACTTCGAGTCGCCTTGGCTCGGCTGTTGGATATTCTGAAAGCTAATGGAACTCTCCCGCAATCCAAAGACGACAATGATAATAACGGGTACGGTACAGGCGATGGTCAGGGAAGTGACCCAAGGTCAAGAGGAGGAGACTCACAGTCACGTGGACCCGGTGGCAGCAAACGAGAGTCGTCTTATGAGAACACTCTTAATGATGTACGCAGGCTACGCAGTACGCGACTGGATAGGCACCTGTCGTCTAGTGCTCGACAAGCCCGAAGCTCTCGAGTGATGGACACTGATGGCAAGGGCCCTCGCCCAGGTTCGTCTGGTGATGCTGGGCAAGGCCACGGTGCACAAGGCTCAACCGACATCATGTTTGGACAAAATGATGGTATCACTTTGGATGATATCTCAAGGATAGTTGCTGTCGAGCAGTCTCGAGATCTGCAGCAGAAAGCACCACAGCCCTTTCAAGATCGATCGCAAGATGCATCTTCTTCAAACCAGGGTCATCTGCGGACGCAGTCAGCCGACCGAGAGCGCACCGAAACAGTGCAAGAGCGAATTGGGCGAAGATTTTTCTCTGAACTCTCTGGTCTCGAGTACTTCAACGTTCGCCATCTTGCCGTTCTCACCATGCAGCCCATGATTGAGCAAGAATTCTCACTGGAAGAACTACTGAGCTTCATTGAGTCGCGTAAACAGGGGGCGAGTATCTGGAAGAATATCGGAAAAGCCTTTAAGAATGATAAGAGCAAGAACGTCAAGAAAAAGGGTGTGTTCGGTGTACCTCTCGAGATAATCATCGAAAGGGATGGTGCGGAATCGACAGACGGTGTTGGTCCGGGCACGCTTCGAATCCCAGCTGTTATTGATGACATCGTATCGTCGATGCGTAAGATGGATCTCTCGGTTGAGGGCGTGTTCCGAAAGAATGGCAACATCAAGAAGCAGCAGGGCCTGGTGGATACCATCAACGCTGAAGGTTGCGACGTGGTCAACTTTATGGAACAGCCCGTCGTTCAGCTTGCTGCGCTTCTCAAACGTTACCTGCGAGATCTACCAGATCCGCTGATGACTCACAAGCTATACAGGCTATGGATCAGTGCAGCCAAGATTTCGGACCCTGAGAAGAGAAAGCGGTGCCTGCACTTGACCTGCTGTCTCTTACCAAAGAGCCACCGAGACTGTCTTGAGATTCTGTTCAGTTTCCTGAAGTGGGCTGGAACGTTTCATCAGCTGGATGAAGACCTTGGTTCTAAGATGGATACGAGAAATCTTGCCACTGTCATTGCGCCCAATATCCTGACAAATCCCAACAGGGCACCTGCCTTAGATAGCGAGGCTATGTACGTCATTGACGCCGTGGAAATAATGATTACACATATCGAGGAAATGTGCCAGGTAAGAATCGGCCTTCTTTAGTGTTGTGGCCATTATGTTGACCTTTTCTAGGTTCCTGATGAGATCCTTGGCCTCATGAACGACCCTTATATCTTTACCAACAGTGGAGACCTCACGACGAAGGATATTCTGAAGCGATTCCAAGATCGACGGGGACAGATTTCTATTGCTGATGTGAACGAGGTCTACAATCGTCAGGATAACTCCACCCGACCACCAGCTCGGCGAGTAGAAACTGACCCAGCAGTTTGGCAGGGTGAAGCCACTGTTCGCACGATACAAGACCCTTCAATGCCTAACCCCAGCAATGGGCATGAAATTCCCCCGGCGCGTTTCCGAGGACGGAACGATCTGGGCAATGCTTCGCCTTATGGGGTCAACCAGTTCAACCAGTCGGACAGTCTGCTCGATAGCGCCGAGCACAGCACGAGGCGAGAATGGCGTAACTCTGGTATGGGACGTCAAGGCAGCGGACTTGGTGTGTCCGGCAACTCATGATACTTGTCTTTTACAATGATATTCTTGATTACAGCTGGGCCCGGAAACGCCCAGCGTCAAGCTTCGTTTCGTTATTCTACATGCAGTTCAGGAGGTATGATTTGGGAGTAGAGAGTTATTTGCATAGTCGACGGCGTTCCTCTTCGCTTCTTCCTCAGACTTATATATGCTACCTATATCAGAGCATACAACTGTCGAACAAACAGGAAAAGAGCATTTTACCAATCACAAAACCCTTGGCATTCATCGTTTTCTACACCACACCACACGACAAACCTGGTAGTTTTCTTTTTCATTCTTCCAGGAAGCTGAGATGATGATCTCGCTCCTATTACTATTCCCTCCTCGACACTCAACTTTATGTCATGTTCTCTTCGAACTCCCATCAACTAAATAGCATGAGAGATACATGTCTGCCAATGCCATCTTCTCTTGGGTTTAGTGTTTGTTCTTTGGGCAGGAGAAGGGCTGGAGGTCTATATCTTTTTCTTTACGAAACAAAAAGGGGCTCCAAGAAAGGGGGTTATCTTTTTTCTTTCTTTCTTTCTTTCTTTCTTTCTTTCTTCCTTTCTTTCTTTCTTTCTTCCTTTCTTTCTTTCTTTCTTTCTTTCTTTCTTTCTTTCTATCTATCTATCTATCTATCTACGGTGCTCTTTCTGTCTTCTTCTATACCTGAGTTGGATGGAGTAACCATGTTAGCGGGTTGATTACCATTGGAGTATTGAGACCGGGCAAGGCGAGGCGAGGCGAGGCGAGATCAAGATGAAGAGGGTCATTCTCCTCGTGCAAATTAAAAAATGCATGCGTGTGTGCTGGGTCAGATGTGAGGATGCAAACTACCTTAGTTTATGTTGGCTTCATTCTGGGATCAGATGGGATCTTGGTCGCGCATTTAAGTGACGACGAGCGAGATAGGAACAATAGATGATGTTCCGTTTGTATACTGACGATTGAACGACTGGACCTTGGTCTTATTAGCTTAGATACAGCTAGAATTATTCTGTTCAAATCATGGAATCTGGCGCTATACTATAAGACACTATATTCCGGCGGAACGTTAGGCTACTTTGAACAATGTCACGCTAGTGTGTCTTGTTGGGCGAGACTGAAAATGTACTTAAAGCTGAATCTCCGTAGACTAAACGATATATAACTAAAGATATCACATAATGAATATTTAGGCCGAAATATGCTGTTCGTGGCCGGATATGAAGTTTTCACCACATTCGCCTCTCTCTCTCTCTCTCTCTCTCACACACACACACACACACACACACACTCTATCCCTTTAGATAGGAGCACCGTCTTATTCATTTCTCTCATTACTAGTAAGATTACGCCTTGGCAGCGGCAGCAGCCGCCATGTCCTGCTCGAGGAACCAGTTCACGCCACGATCAATGCCCTCCTTCAAGGACCAGACAGGCTGGTAGCGCAGAGCACGCTTGGCCTTGTTGATGTTGTAGTAGCGGGTCATGCAGCTCATGATGATAGATTTGCGAGTGAGTGTGGGGGTCTTTCCGAGAATGTTGGCGAGAACCTCACTGACATAGCCGATGGCGATGCCGACCTCGCGGTTGAGACCCCAATTGCCTTCTGTACCCTTATCATAGCCGGCGGCACGCCAGATGGCACGGGCAAAGTCCCAGAAGTAAACGGGTGTGTCGTTCGTGATGAAGAAAGCCTCGCCGTCAACCCGCTCATGATCAAGGGGGATAGTGGGAGAGGCAGCGGTGGCGAGGAGGAGCTGTGCAGCGAGGAGGTGGGCATGGGCGACGTTGCCGACATAGGTGAAGTCGAAGAGGTTCTCGTTGGCACCGACTTGAATTGTGTGCTTGCCGCGCTTGTAGGCGTTGAGAATGCCTGCGAGAGTCTGAACGTCGCCTTCGCCGAAGATACCGGCGGGACGGATGGAAGTCGTGAGCAGCTTGCAGCCCTCCTGGCGGTTGGCCTTAAGAACGATCTCTTCTGCTTGTGCCTGCGAGTAGTACCTTGTTAGCGAGACAGTCTGGAACGATCTGAGTGTGGCGTGAGCAAACCTTGGTCTCTGAATAATACTCAGTCTGCGCCTCCCCACGAATCAAAGGCCACCTCTCGTCAGCGTTGAGCAGATCAGTAACGTTGTCGCTGATGACGCTGGCAGAGCTTGTGTACACAAGAACCTTGACACCCGTCTTTTGGCAGGCGTCGACAACAGCCTGTGTACCATCGACGTTGACCTTCTTGAACACATCATGGCCGATATTGGGGTTGACAGCAACAGGAGAGGCTGTGTGGATGACAACGTCGGGCTTGAGCTCCTCGAATAGAGAGAGAAGCCTTTCGGGGTCGGTGATGTCGCATTCGCGGTACTCGGCCTTGGGATTGCGATTGCGCTCGCATCTTAAGTCGACGCCGATAGTGGCAGTGGTTGTCCATTGCTCAAGGGCCTGGTTGACAATGTGATGGCCTAGAAAGCCGTTGCCGCCAATGACAACGACTCTCCCGAGAGGACCTCTAGATTTCGTCTTTTCGGCCATCGTCAGTGGTGTGTGTCTGCTCTGCGTGCGTATGTAGTGAGAGTGCGGTAGCAGTAGGAGTCGCCCGAGCAGGTGGGAAGGGTAAGCCAGAGAGAGAGCCTCTAGTTAGGTTGATGATATCCTGGGGTACGGCCACTGTAGGGATAGAGCTAATTTGGTGGTGAGAGCAGGGGTCCTCTTCTGTGTGGCTAATATCTTAGGCCGATGGGAATAGTTATGGTGGGGGTTGTAGCACCTCCACAACATCTTCAGCGGCTTCATCAACTACTCTACGGCGTGAATCGATATCGTGTGTCACGAGACTTCACTTCTCCTCCCTCCTCTCTCTCCTCTTTACTCTCTCGCCTTTCCTATTCCTTAGGAACACCATAAGCAATCTTCTTGTTTCTTGTTCTCTTTTTGCCCACCTACAACTTCATTCCATATACCTTCACCCTTGTCTCACCTGGCTCGTGCCCTCTTTTACTTGCTATTTTGGACCTCTTTGGAAATATAAACAACATCCAATATCGGCCTTGAGGAGCAACATTTCCTCTTCTCTTCAGCACGATTGTTCATCTTCTCTTGGGAAACAGTGTTTTCGGGCGAGAAGCAGTCGACATGCTTTACTGGCATTCAAATCATGGCAAGGAACAGCTCGGACGGGTTAGAGATTCTTGTCCACATCACAGCACCAAGTTGGGCAACCGATGATGTTTCATACCGACAACTTGCCCAAGCTTATCTGGCCTTTGAGCCTCACGGGCGCACGCAACTACCTGTGATAGAATCGCAGACAGCTGAGGAACAACAGCGTGTGCCAGAAGGATATCAAGGGGCGCCATCGCCAAGTCAGACCAAAGTGACAACTTCGTTTGGACGATCATTTGAGATCACATCCCAGGATCTAAGTTTCGAAGGAGCTATAGACAATCAATCATCACCATGTCTACAGCGTGAGGCATTGGCTCGGAGTGCGATCCCCTCATCAGGCCATACTGGTTTCGGGTCAATCAACTCCTGGTGTGCGCCTGCGAGCCAAATCAGTGACTCGTATCCCATGCCAGATGCTGCGCTCTTGGACGTTTCACCGTCACGTATACTACAGAGCTACGTCCGAAGAACTCAGTCATCGCAGGAACCATATTCGTCGCCAACTGCGCATAAGAAGCGTCCTCCGGTACCAGAGTTTGGACACGGTGTTGAAATCCCCTCCTCCCTACTACCTCGCAGTCAAGAAGAAACTTGGCCTTTCGGGGCCTCTGAAATCACAGATATCGTACCTACGACGCCACAAGCAGACAAAGCCGCAGTGGTTCCCGTACCCTCGGCGAATACAGAGGTGATAGCCCTCGAGCGTTTGGCCCCGGATATAACTCATGTTTCTGGCAGTGTGGTTAGCAGCCCCTCACCAGCTCTATCCCCTCGTGCAGGGTCAGAACCCTCACTATCAAAACGATCCAAGATTGGACACTTGGAGCATGGTGATCTTATCAGAAGCTCTAGCGATACAGGCCCAGCTCTATCAACGAGAAACTCGCAGGGAGATCAAGTCAGCAATAGCTTGGAAATCCGGCCACCATCGCCACCCGTGGGTGTTGACGACATTGATCCTGCAGATCTGATATCTGAGAAGCTCGCGAAACTCGCCCGCGATCTATCGTCGAGATATCGTCCGATGACAAACCGCGATATCGAAGCGTTCGAACGAGGATACTGGCTTATCAAATGCAGTGGCTGGGACCCAGATGTCCGCTTTGATACTTGGGTTTTCCTCGCTAATTATCTCAAGAGTGGCTTGGCGGGATGGGGAACCTGGTGCCGTAGAGACAAAACCCACGACTGGATACGCCTGTATTGCTGGGGCCATGTCGCGAAACATACTTACTTGCTTTTGTACCTTGCAAGTGGAAGACAGGTCAAGACAAGTGGTGCGAAGTGGTATGGAGCAGATGGTGAAGTTGCTCTGGAAATCCCGCCTTATGAGAAGCAGGGATAAGTCAGATGACTGTTCGCACCATATTTCAGTTTGGATATTTCACTCGACTTGGCATTTTGGGAGACTTGGATATTCGTATCATAAGCGAGGCGTTTGTTGGTTCTTTTTCCTGCTTCTTTTGGTGTAGATAACGGTTGCCATCAATCATCGCTGCTAGATAGAGCTGCAAAGCTTGGTCCTTCGACGTTACAGGCGACATAAATAGACAAACGCATGTTGCACGAGCCTCTGATTAATAACTATTCCCAAGTGACTACCAGCTCAATTGAGTTTGGGGTGTGGCATGTCTAAACCAGGGCCGTCGTACCCTACACGATCCAGTACAAACACAAACAAGAACAAAAACGAACAAAAACCATACCAGACAAAGTCCCCGTTACCATTCCTTTGACCCTCCAGCCCTTTATGATCAGTACCATACCATAATAGATCATAAACACCTTGGATTCCTATACTTGCACAACAGCGATCACTCACGAAACAGTCCTTTGTAGATAGAATCTCTCTCTAATCTAAGTGGAAGGCGCCCATAATGGGTTCCCTAGGCAAGTCCAGTTTCCTGGATGACCTTTGCGCGCGCGTCAAGCTTCTCGATCTCGGTCTTGTACTTGACAGATAAATCAGCGGCGCGCTGCTCATATTGGGCCTTCTCAGTAGGAGTGACGTCCTTCCAGGACTCGCCAATTTCTTTGAACTTGGTCTGGTTACTCTCAGCATGGCTTTTGCTCCAGTTGTCGATGAGGTAGAGGGAATAAGAGCCTGTAGGACGCAGGGGCAGACGCTCATCTGAGATTGGCTTGACAGGCTTGCCAGTTAGGAAAGCGAGGCGGCGGCGGGCTTTGTTGGCCAAGTAAATGCGCGCCGGCTCATGAGTCTCAACCCAAGCTTTATAAGTCGCGAGATTCTTCTGGCGGTTGGCAACGGCCCTGCGATGGAGTCCCTTAAACTTTGTGTTAGTTCGTTCGGTAAAGGGAGAGGAAAAGGGCGTGACGCACTTGTTGCTCGGATTCGGTCAGTTGACGGAACTTCTCAGACAGCTCAGTCATCTGCTGGGTGATTCCACCGGTTCCTGAGAGGTTCCCTTGGTTCTCGGACGTGAAAAGGGTCCAAGTGCTAGCTGGAAGCATAGCCAGCTTGTCTTTGAGCGCCCATTTCTTGAGCTCCCGGACTTCGAGCTTCTTGGCCTTCTCTGGATCAACCTCCTTCTTGGCCTTCTTGGGCTTTGGCGCAGCAGCCTTGGGGCTAGGCTTCGCCTTAGTCTGGGACTTGGATTTGCCATCAGTCGCCTTAGACTTGGATCTGGTGGTGAGGGTAGCCTTCTTAGTGGTGGTGGTGGTCGTCTTCTTGGCGGCCTCCTTATCGCCAGAAGCAGGAGAAGGGGACCATGCTGAGACGGTGAAGCTTCGGATGGGTAGGGCAGTCTTTATGGCCAACTGGTGGCAGAGCAATTGAGCGGCAGAGGGAGCGGAAGCAGAAAGGCGGGCTGTCTGAGCGCGAAGGAGGGCGGCCCGGCCCACAGAAGTCAGCATTTTGGTAATGGTTACGGTTGATTTGCAGAGAATCGATATGAGCCAAGCAATTTACAGTGGCGGCGACAATTAACCGCAAGGCTTGAGTTTGTGTACGGTGAAGAATTGGCCTAGTCGAGATGAGGCTGATGGTGTTGACCTAAGGTAAACAGACAGGGCCTATCTCATGTTTTGCGCTTTGCGGGCGGGCAGTTTCTAATTCCGGTGCCGGTCAGCAGAGTGGGCTCAACTTCATGCGAGAGCTCCCTTGGGTAGGTAAGGTAGGTAGTGGTACGTAATCAGCCGCATGCGTTATAGCTAGCACGCTAAGTACTTTCTACCTACATACTTTCCGAGCTACAGCTCTTACAGCTTGCCAGTTGCACCAATCATCACCCAAGAGTTGGCTTATGTAACTCCCCTCTACGTTCAGGCGAGTCATGTGGTGCGTTTAGGGTCACGTGTTATCTGCACAACCGGTTATGCGAATAGTGTTAAACCGACGAAGTCGCGTACATAATATCGCACCTCGTTTTGGCTAATAGAGCCTCAGCAAGGGAGAAGGAAGAGTCACCTGATCGGATAGAGCTCAAATAGGTATAGCGCAAGCCTGTAGAAAGAAAGAGGGGTTAGAAGAAGCAGTCAGATATAGTCAACTCAATCAATCAACTTATCTATTAGAATTACAGGCCCCTACAGGTTTAATAATTAAGAGTCTTAAAGCTGTACTTCTTTAA
>VYWZ01002771.1:0-14880 GCA_008711595.1 Fusarium xyrophilum
AATATCAAAATAAATCTTTAAAAAATAAATTCATAGATATTGACAGAGAAGAGTTTAAATCAATTAAGAATATGTTTTCTAACATAATAATAAGTAAGAAAAGAAGGTATATAAGTCACGTGCTGCTTAGCACTGGTCGGATGACTAGGGGTGGTCAATGGTCGGTTGAGCTACTCCGTACATTCTCATGTTGACGACGGCTTCCAATCTTTACCCCAGCCTCTGTGGCTAGTGGTCTCTAATGACTGGAGCACTGATGCGGCGATATGCATAAAATGTTGATTAGTTAGATTGATAGGTACATACCTTGCACTAAGATTAAGCTATGTTAGTAACGAGAACGTAGGGATAGAGACAGCGTATATATACTAACTGCTCGTCGAATATTCAGGTTAGAAGGATCCTGGGGCCCATCGGATCCCTCGTCAGGGCCATCGTCCAACTCGGCCCGAGAATCTTCAGCCGTGATGTCAAATACAGGAATCACGGGTACCGTTAGTCTGTTTGCCTATTTGTTTGTGTGGGCAGACAGGGAATTACACGGCTGAGTGAGGGGTCAGTCAGATACAGACAAGATCCAATGCAATGAAACAATGCCACAGACTCAGAGAAAATGTTTATGGGAAAAGCCACGCACTACAAGCGACCAAACTCACTGGGCGTTTTGAACGACTCACACCAAAGACTCGGGAGGTTCAACAGAACGCGCGGGGTCCGGAAGAATCGAGGCCGTTGAAGATGGGATCCGGATGTGGAGACTCGAGTTTGCGGCTCCCGAGAACACCGTAAATCCGGAAGAGCCAATAGGAACAGAGGATATCTCGGGGCAAGGGTCTCCAATCAGATGGAAGCAACATGATCATGGTCTCATCTACTAAGTTATCTACTCCGTAACCTCTGAGTTGATCAGGTTTAGGTTGCCATCTCAAGGTACACAAAGACATTTGCGTAATCCGATGATGATGCAGTCTCACATGGGAAATAATGCTGTGAAATATCGAGATCAAATATAGGTGAATCCTTTCATATCAAGCCAAGACTTCAGCCATGAGATGAGGCATGTGTCCGGCATGATTTCCGAAAAGACCCTGGTTCAACTGAATGCATGGCATGCATGATGCCTCGATGGATGGAGGAATGGACTGCCTCTATACAAGGGAACAGATGAGAATGCTACTAATGAAAAGAAAATAAGGAATTGGCAAGGATCTCTCCTATCAAACAAATAACAGTATAAAATTGACAACTCACCAGATACACAAACTCTTGCCTCAACCTCGGTGATCGCATCGATAATTTTCGTAGATATCCGTTATCAATCAGTGACCCACTTGGGCCACTTTACCTGCGGATCTGATAAAAACAAAAAAACACAAGCTAAAATGCCAAGGATCACCACCATTCGTTGCCGTCTAAATCTGGTCTACCCTCACTCCACCCCCAGGGTTCATCTCTCAAAAGTTCTCGGGTGCTATTTTCTTCAAAAGCACGCTATCCCCGCGTTAAGAGAGAGTCATGGTCTCGTCCCTCTCCTTTCTGGTTCCGTCAATCAATTTCTTTCTTCAAGGAGGGCTTATAACCTGAATACACTGGCCTGATCCTTTGACTTTGTATCAAAGCGCCAGATCACACCAATTCACGTCATTTAGGCGTCAGGATCGCCTGGTGCAATTTGTGCGACATATCACCATGGCCCCCAGTATCAACGAAAAGGAAAATGAAAAGGTCGTAGGTGGCAGCGATGCGACCTCGACTCCTGAAGACGCTGTTGTCAACGCCGAGGGCGGCGATGCTCCCAGTCCTGGAGAAGAGGGAGAAATTGAGGGTTCTTGGGGTGACTACAAGGTAACAAATAGCGATACAAAACCATGGAGGATATTATACTAACACTCTTAAGCGTATCCTCACGTATGCAGGCCCCACAGAGTATTTGATGCAAGGCATTGCTCTCATCGCTGCCATAGGTTCAGGTGCCGGTATCGCTCTCCAGAACCTCATCTTTGGACAGTTCATCACCACAATCACCGACTTTACTTCTGGAGAGTCTCAGCCTGGCAAGTTCCGAAAAGAGGTTGCCGACCTAGCGTGAGTCCTTCATAGCCATATCCCCAATGTACAACTCTCTCCTAACGTTCATACAAGACTCTACTTTGTGTACCTTGGCATTGGTCGATTCGTTCTCTCCTACATCTGGAACGTCTTCCTCACCTATTCCTCCTACCGTATTGTACGCAACATTCGAAAGGAGTACCTTCGCGCTGCTCTTCGACAAGAGGTTGCCTACTATGACTTTGGGACCGGTGGTTCCATCGCTACGCAGGCTACCTCCAATGGCCGCTTGATCCAAACCGGCATCGCTGAGAAACTCGGTCTCTTCTTCCAGGGCATCGCTGCCTTCCTCACCGCCTTCGTTGTCGCTTTCGTCGTGCAGTGGAAGCTGACTCTCATCTGCCTATGTATCGCTCCGGCAACCATCATGGTCATGACTGTTGTTGCGACAATGGAAGCTGTTCACGAAGTCAAGATTCTCGAGATTCACGGCCGAGCCAACTCGCTCGCTGAGGGTATTCTCGCTAGCGTGCGCACTGTTCATGCCTTTGAGATGCGAGCTAGACTCGTCGACAAGTTCGATAAACACCTCGAGGAAGCTCACACTGTTGGAAAGAAGATCTCCATTCTCTTTGGTCTCATGTTCTCTGCCGATTACACCATCATCTACCTCGGTTTCGGACTCGCTTTCTGGCAGGGTGTGCGAATGCTTTCGACTGGCGAGATCAAAAGCTCGGGCGTCATCTTCACGGTTCTCCTCTCCGTTGTCATTGCGGCTGATCAGTTGACCCAGCTCACCCCGTACACTATCGATTTCAGCCGTGCCATGTCTGGCGCAGCACAACTCTTCACTCTCATCGACCGAGCATCAGCTATCGACCCCCTTTCCAAGGATGGTGAGACACCATCCGAGACAGTCGGACATGTCGAGCTTGAGAATGTTTCGTTAGCCTACCCCACCAGACCTGGTGTCACAGTGCTTGAAGACTTCTCTCTTAACGTTCCTGCTGGTAAAGTCACGGCACTGGTAGGTCAATCAGGATCAGGCAAGAGCACTGTTGTCGGTCTGATAGAGCGGTGGTACAACCCCAAATCTGGTACTATCAAGCTGGACGGTCGTCCCATTGACAAGCTTAACCTCAACTGGCTCCGCCGAAACGTCCGGCTCGTCCAGCAGGAGCCTGTTCTCTTCGAGGGTTCTGTTTTCGACAACATTAAGCACGGTTTAGTTGGTACTGAGTGGGAGAATTCACCTTCTGAACAACAGATGGAACGAATCCAGGAAGCTGCCAAGATGGCTTTTGCCCACAATTTCATCATGGAACTCCCAGAAGGTTACAACACACAAATCGGACAACGAGGTGGACTTCTATCTGGTGGTCAGAAACAGCGTGTTGCTATTGCTCGCAGTGTCGTGTCGCAGCCCAAGGTTCTTCTTCTTGACGAGGCTACAAGCGCTCTTGATCCTCACGCCGAGAGTGTCGTTCAGCAAGCACTCGACAAAGCATCTGAAGGCCGCACTACCATCGTCATCGCTCACAAGCTCGCCACCATCCGCAAGGCTGATAACATCGTCGTCATGTCCAAGGGCTCTATCATCGAGCAGGGCTTTCACGAGTCCCTAATTGCTCAAGATGGTGCCTACGCTAAACTCGTCAAGATCCAGAACCTTGCAGTCGGGAATGACCCTAATAGTATTTCAACCGACGAAGAAGAGGAAGTTACCCCTGAAGGAGACGAGGAAGAGCTCGGTCTTAGCAAGACGGTTACCCAATACGAAACCCACGTCCAGGAGCGTCTCGAGGCTGGCAAGGAGCTTGGCAACTATGACAACCACAAACAAATGGGCATCTTTTATGTCGTTTATCGTCTGATTCGTGTGAGCCCAGAGGTTGCTTGGTCGTATTTCTTTGTTCTTGCGGGATGTTTGGGAGCTGTTGCGGCATTCCCCGGTCAGGCCATTCTGCTTGCGCACGTTGTCGAGGTCTTCACCCTTACTGGTGACAGGATGAGAGACCGCGGCGATTTCTACGCAAGCATGTTCATCGTTCTCGCAGCCGGTCTGTTGGTGTCGTACTTTGCTCTTGGCTATGCTACCAACACCATTGCTCAGTTCCTCAGCCACAAACTTCGCAAGCAGAGTCTCCGGGATATGCTTCGCCAAGACCTTCAGTTCTTTGACCGCAAGGAAAACAGCACTGGTGCTCTGGCCAGTCGCGTTGACTCCAACCCCCAGTCGATCCTCGAGCTAATGGGTTTTAACGTGGCCCTCATCCTCATTGCCATTCTCAACCTGGCTGCCTGTAGTCTCTTGGCTATAGTTCACAGCTGGAAGCTGGGTCTGGTGGTCGTTTGCGCTGGTCTTCCTCCCTTGGTTAGCTCCGGTTACTTCAAGATTCGCCTCGACGCCAAGCTGGACCGGGTTACCTCGAAGCGATACTCTACCAGCGCTTCAATTGCTTCTGAGGCTATCACTGCCATTCGAACCGTCTCTTCTCTGGCCATTGAGGAGTCAGTCTTGGACAAGTATGTTGATGAGCTGAACCAAGCCGTTACTGGATCAAAGAGCGACCTTTTCCGTATCATGATCTTCTTTGCTCTGACTCAATCGATTGAGTATTGGTTTCAAGCTCTTGGTTTCTGGTATGGCTGTCGTCTTCTTTCATTTGGCGACATCTCCATGTACAACTTCTTTGTCGCTTTCTTGGGAGTCTTCTACTCTGGCCAGGCTTCTGCTCAGCTCTTCCAATTCTCAACCAGTATCACCAAGGGAGTCAATGCTGCGAACTACATATTCTGGCTCAATCAGCTACAGCCCAACGTCCAAGAAACACCTAAGAATCGGGACAACAGTCCCAAGTCGGGAGGTCCGGTTGTTTTGGATGATGTCCGATTCTCGTACCCTCTTCGACCACACGCGCCTGTTCTCCGCGGCATCGACTTGGATGTCAAGCCTGGACAATTTGTCGCACTTGTTGGCGCATCGGGTTGTGGAAAGTCAACTATGATGGCTATGCTTGAACGTTTCTATGATCCATCAAGCGGCACAATCAGCATTGCTAACTCAGCACTTCCCACTCTCAACCCTCGCCTCTACCGCCGCATCATTGGTCTGGTTCAACAAGAGCCGACTCTTTTCCAGGGCACGATACGGGAGAACATTGCTCTTGGTGTCGACGAGCCGGAGACCGAGGGTAAGGACCCTGCCACTTCGGTTCCTGACAAGCGGATTGAGGCAGCCCTACGCGCAGCCAATGCGTGGGACTTCGTCTCGTCCTTGCCGGAAGGCCTCGATACACAGGCTGGGTCGAACGGCGCGCAACTATCTGGAGGACAGAGACAGCGAATCGCTATTGCCCGAGCCCTTATCCGTAATCCCAAGGTCCTTCTCCTGGACGAAGCTACAAGTGCACTTGACACTGAGAGCGAGAAGATTGTACAGGGCGCATTGGCGGAAGCAGCGAAGGAAGAAGATCGCAATACCATTGCTGTCGCTCATCGCTTGAGCACAATCAAGGACGCTGACAAGATTTGTGTTTTCTTGGGTGGTAAGATCACAGAGGCGGGAACGCATCAAGAGCTGCTTGCTCAGGGTGGATTGTATCGAAAGATGTGTGAGGCACAGGCTCTGGACAGTTAGACGTACCTTATGCTACGTGTTTGGACTCGGGGACTAAAAGTTATATAATCGTTAATGATAGCATATAGATAATACCCTTCAATATTGATTCGTTTAAAAATATAGCGGCCATTCAACCCTCCAGGGTAGCCTCTAACCCATCCATGGATGATTAGATATGCTGTCTTGGTTCGGGTAAGGAATGAGCCAAGACTACGCCCAGGGGTTACACTCCTAGCCGTGTCCAGGGGATGACGTTGTTCTAAAGTGAATTCGATTGTATCTGCTCATCAGATGTTCAATCAAGGCGAAAGATTTGGGTCTAGATTCCAGTCGTTGATGGGGAAGTCACTCAGACATATGATCAGACAGCCCGGTACGGAGTACTATAAGGTAGAGGACGCCATGCAAGGTGCATAGGTGACTGAAAGAAAGCAGTACTAGGGATGAAGGTGCTGAAACGGGCTGCTATTCCAGAATCATAAATTTTAATGTTAAGTAGACTCAATAAATAAATAAGAGGGCTCAGGAGTATTATAAAAGCTACGCCTAATAAGTCTGAAAGTAATGCAAACTCCAACTATATCTCGTCGATCAAGGACCTCTTAGTACAGAAATCCATCATCATCCTCCGGCGCCGAACGGGTGGCAGTTGCCTTTCTGGGCCCCCATATTTTGATTCATGCCAACTTGCACTTATGAGAGATGTGTACTGTACTTCCAGAACGTTTCCCTTTTAACTCCAGCAAACGTCCTCTTTCGTTACCCAGATGACCATGGCGAAAGGGCGACTCTAACTAAACGCGACAACACACAATTTGATTCTTGTATACGGATACTAAGTACGAAATTCCTCTCCTGGCTTCTGATTTGCCTTATGTTACAAGGCCCCCTCTACCCCCTGAAGTCGCAAAGCTCCCGTCCTAGCTCCGCGCAGATTAGCTTGCTCGGTAGTAGCCCCTTTGTACTGAAACCGTTCCGCTGACACGATTGCAAAAAGTATTTGCTAGTTATTAGCACTTCTTTCCCTTTCACCCTACGAGCCAACGCCCGAATCGGCTTCGCGATGGCTTCTGAATCGCCAAAAGCGACAGATCTGGCCACGATGCCAAACCATCCCGATCCTACCAGCTCCACCGAGGCTCCCGCACATGCGACGTCATCTACAACCCCAGACGCGGTCGTCCAAGCCGATCTGCCTACAAGTCCACACGTGTCGTCACAACATGATAAAAAATCTTCGGAAAAAGATGGCGCCGCCAACGCCTGGCCTTCAAACGAGGATGACGGCGACGATACCGATGACTGGCTAGCTTCCGATGATGCAGTCCCCAACCAAACACAAGAGGAAACCGCCCTCGAAGAACCTGAACTCGAAGTCACCTCACAACCAAAGGCGCCTGTATCTCAGCACTCAAGTTCCATGTCATTCGCTCGCACAGTGTCTCACGAAATCAGTTTCGGAGACGAGGAGGAAGGCGAATGGAACTTGAGTCGCACTGATACTGACCCTTTCAAGTTCATGCCGCCTACTGATCGAACAAACTCTTTCCCGCCTGTGCCACCTGTCCACGCAAATTCTGAAGTAGAGGATCAACAACCTCTTCCTTCCAATCAGGCCTTGGACGTCTTAGAGGAAACCGAGAAGGAAGCGGATGAAGAGGAGGAGCTTTACCAGCGAGAGGAGACGACAGATGGGCTAGATGCACCTAGGCGAGGCCACTCCTCTTCTATATCTATTGGTGGGGATTTGAAGAGTCCAGAGGGCCAAAATTCCGATGAACGATATGAAGAAGGGATGCCACTTATCCCCCCTCCCGAGAAAGAAAACCATGAGGTTCCTAGCGAACAACCAAGCCACACTTTAGGCGACTCGTTCGACGATGAAGCCGGAGAAGGTGATGATTTCTTCAGTCAAGTTCAAGGCTCCGAACAGCCGTCCGATGAAAAACCTGCCCCTTTGGAACGAAAATCGACAATGCAGGTTTTGGGTTCCATGAACGCAGGCGCCATCTCGAACAAGTCTGCACTTGAGGGAACCCCCGAAGAGGAAGAGGAAGACGAGGAGGAGGAAGAGGACGACAGTAGTGATGACAACGAGGATAGCGATGAAGGCAGCGAGGACGACAAAAAGTCAGCGCAGCCTGCGCCAACACCTGCTTCATCTGACTCAGCTGCTGCTGTACCCGACTCCTCCCCAGCTAAGAAGGAAGACCTTGCATCGAAATGGGAACAAGCTTTCGCCGATGACGAAGACGACGATTTTCTGCTTGAAGAGAATGCGGGAGATGACAAGCAAGTTGACCCAGCTGCATTCTTTGGAAGTGATGATGAAGGCTTTTTGGAGGATGAGGAGCCAGCTCCAGCTCCAGCTCCAGCTCCAGCTCCGGCGCCGGCCCCTACCTCACGTCAACCTTCTGCCTACAATCCCTATATGCCGCAGGTACCAACTACTCACCCAGCGCCATCTCCGTATACTCCCAGTATGCAAGTTACTGCGGCTGCCGCTCCCCAAATCTCGGCATACAACAATTCAGCACCTGTCGTAGCACCTTTTGGTGCAGCTCCTCAATACGGCCAGCCGCCGCCAGTACGTCCTGAGATGTCCAAGGCACAAAGCTTCGCAGATAAGTCAAAGGGAGGTTACCACTCACCGTATGACCTGCCTACCGATCTTGTCACCAACCTGGTGAAGCCTCGAAAGAGGGCGAGCATGCAACAGCTTTCCCAAGCTAATCAGCTTCATGCTCCGGTTCAACCTCCGCCTAGAAGTGCGAGCGTTGGCATGCCGGCTCCCCCAACGAGACTCACTCCTCCTTCCTCTAGCCATGGCCTGCCTAGCCACCAACAATCTACAGCACCTCCCAAACCCACTACTCCCGGTGCGCAACACAAGGAGAACTTCTTTGAGGAGTTGCCCATGACATCTAGACCACGGCCTAGTTCACGGACAAGCCAAAGAGCCCTGTCCCCTGCGCGAAATGCGCCCCCACTGGCTCACGCACCACATATCCCTTCGCCATTAGCTCCCACAGCACCAAAGCATATGGTTCCGCCGCCTTTTCCCGCGACGACGGTCACCCCTGGGGAACCGTACGGCGATCTCACTAGTCAACCGGCTCCTGTTCCAGGCGCTGGCCTGGTTGCGCCTGAGAGAGTCAGTCCTTATGCTGCCCTGACCACTTCTGCCAACCACATCCCTCCGCCCGCCTCAACAAGCACATCTCGATATTCGCCTGCACCTGGTACAAGCCATACTGCCCCGCCAGCTCCTGCAAGCAGTCGCTATTCACCAGCACCTCCCGTCCCCAAAAGCCACGGTTCTTACGGAGCCGTGGCAACTGCGGGCCCCGGGCCTGTGCTCCCACATCAGCCTAGGACATCAAGCCCTTTGACCCATTCTGAGAGTGCTCACTTCGAGCCAAGGATGAGCCGAGTTTCGTCTCTGCCACCCACACGTGAGGTAGACGAGGAGGATGAGCAACAGACTCCCACCAGATCTGCGAGCGCTACTCATGCCATACCTCGTTATGACTCGAGATATAACCCTGCATCTCCTCCAAAATCCACACAGACACCACCTCCTCCAAGCTATGCTGGCCAACTTACCCTCTCGCCTTCCAAGCAATCGGGCCCATATGTACCCCACGCCCCGCCAACAGCGCAGGCTGGCTTTGTACCACCTCCTCGCGCTCAGACGCAATCGCCAAGCGCACCCTTCGGCCATAAGCAGGCTCAGAGATCCTCAGACTCAGCATGCCGACCTTCGTCTGCCCACTCACACTCCTATCCTTCTCCAGTAGGCGCAAAGCCAGCCCCCTCACCTTATGCTCCAGTGGCTCCCACTACTTCAATCGCCCCAGCACCTGGTGTTTCAACTGTCCGTACCCGCGGTCAGTCTATCACAATGAACATGGTTGCGCCCACTGACGGGCGGAAGCATGATGAGCTTCAGCGATGGAAAGGAGTACCTATTATCTCATGGGGCGTTGGCGGTACTGTCGTCACCTCTTTTCCCAAGAGCGTTCCTCGGTATGGCATGAACCAGGCTGTTCCGATGATTGTACGAACACCAGGAGAAGTCAAGGTCCAGAGTGTCAAGGACATTGAGCCGTTGCATGAGCATGTGGCCAGATTTCCAGGTCCTCTCAGGGGCAAGTCAAAGAAGAAAGAGATCATCGGATGGCTCAGTGCTGGAATTGAGCTACTTGAGAAAGATCTTCCTGATGTCTCTTTTCACTCCCAACTCTCTCTCGAGGCGAAGAGAGCTGTCGAGCGTCTGCTCCTATGGAAGATTATGCGTGTCTTCGTTGAGAACGATGGCATACTAGAAGGTAACCCTACTGTAGAGGCAGCCGTCCGAGATGTCCTCTCGCCTGGTGAAAGCACATCATCCGCAAGTGATGATGCGCTTTTCCCTGCCGCTACTAGTTTTGATACAGGAGTACCCTCGGTCACGTCAATGCAAGCCGATGGTGTCGATGTCTCATCTATGGATCAAATCCGTCATCATCTCCTCAGGGGCGATCGAGACAAGGCTGTTTGGGCTCTTGTTGATAAACGACTTTGGGGTCACGCCATGCTGATTTCACATACTGTGGAAGGCGATCTTTACAAACGCGTGGCACAGGAATTTGTTCGAAAAGAAGTTAATTACCCTGGCCACGCCAACGAATCTATGGCTGCACTGTACAAGATTCTTTCTGGAAACCTTGAAGATTGCGTGGATGAATTAGTTCCTATTCATGCTCGGGCTGGTCTTCAACTGGTGTCCACTGGCGGAGGCTCAGGACCTACCAAGGATACCCTCGACGGGTTGGACAAGTGGAGAGAGACTCTTTCTCTTGTCCTGAGCAACCGAAGCACTGATGATATCCAAGGATTGAATGCCCTCGGAAATCTTCTCTCTAGTTACGGGCGAGCTGAGGCAGCCCACATTTGCTTCATCTTTGGCCGCCATGCGTCTATTTTCGGTGGTCTTGACGACCCCAACGCCAACTTTGTGCTCATTGGAGCTGATCATAGGCAACAGTCTGACCAGTTTGCCAAGGAAACAGAGGCACTCCAGCTCAGCGAGGTCTATGAGTATGGCCTGTCTCTTGCAGGAGGAGCTCTTGCAGCCGCAGGCACACCCCATCTTGCTGCCTACAAGCTTGAACATGCAATGACTCTTGCTGAATATGGCCACCGGCATAAGGCAATGCAGTACTGCGACGCCATCTTGACAGCAATGTCCTCCCAAACTAAGCGATCGCCATACCATCATCATGTTCTTGAGACTGCTGTTGAAGACTTCATGTTAAGATTGAAGCAAGCGCCGAAGGAGGAGAGTGGCTCATGGATTTCCAAGCCAAGCATGAATAAGGTCTCGGATAGCATGTGGAACCGATTCAACAAGTTTGTCGCAGGTGATGATAATGAGGAGAATAATGGAGGTACTGGGGAGGCAGGGCCGTTTAACCGCCCCTCTGGAGAGTTCAGTCGTTCACCGTCGGTTTCTAACTTTGACATCTACGGTCAGCAGTCACCTAGCTTCGGCATGACACCTGCTCAACCATCGGCAAGCATGGCAGCATCCAAATACGCGCCGAATGTTTCGACGCCAGCTGCTTCCGCGAACCTTTACTCTCCCACATCTCAGTATACACCTGGACGAAGTTCTACCGAATACGCCCCTCACTCATACGAGCCTTCCTACCCTGGTGCTGCCTCGACTGACCAGTGTGAAGGCTACACCCCTTCCGTTCCTCAGTCTGAGCCGACCAGTGCAGGCCTTAATGGACCGGCAGGCCTTGCACCAGCTGCTCAAATCACGCAGGGTTACTCTCCTGCTGGATACCAGCCCTATGGGATTCCGGCATCGACACCAATAGGCAACGATGAGACGCCTGTCGATAATTCGTCACAGGGGTTCCAGCCTCTCAGTTACGGATACGAGCCACCTCAAATGTCCTTAAACCCGCCTGAGCAGGCAAGTGAACACAATACTGGAGAGAGCGGCAATGGCGGCTACGAGCCGCCTTCATTCCAGCCTTACGGCTATGAGCCTCCATCATATGAGCCTCAGTCCACTGCTGAGGATGACGATGAGCAGCCCAAACCTAAGACGAAGAGTTTCATGGATGATGATGATGACGACTTCCCATCCATGAGACCTGCCGAGAAGTCAAAGGCGGAGAAGGACAGGGAGAACGACGAGATGTTCCGCAAGGCTGCGGAGGAGGATGGTGAGTTTGCTTTTCTTATCGATATGACACATACCTGACAAATTGAATAGCCAAGCGCGCGGCTGCCCAGCAGTCATCCAAGAAGGGCTGGGGCTTCGGTGGCTGGTTCGGAGGTAGCAAGAAAGCGCCACTTGAGCAGACCTCCTCTGGCGATTCTTCTCCTGGCAAGCCTATCCGGGCGAAGCTGGGTGAGGCGAGCAGCTTCGTATACGACCCTGAACTAAAGCGATGGGTCAACAAGAAACCAGGCGCCGAAAAAACACCAGCCAAGACTGCTACACCTCCTCCCCCCAGGGCTGGCCCTCGATCTGTCTCTGGAACCCCCCCGCCTCCCACTGCTACTCCTCCTCCACCTTTGGTAACGAGCAACAGTGCGCCGCCACCCCTCATGCCCCCCAAGGTGCGAGCTGGAACACCAGAACTGTCCAAGCAGGCATCGATGGAGAGCCTGGGCCTCGCACCCCCTGCTATGGCTCGTTCCGTTTCCAACACTAGCAATGCCAGCGCATCGCCAAGTCGGCCAACGACAAGCATGAGCAATGCCAGCAGCATCGACGATTTACTTAGCGTGGCGCCTCGCAAAGCTAATGACAAGAAGAAGCCACGAAAGGGTGGTCGATATGTCGATATTATGGCCAAGTAAGGCACGAACAGGTGTCATTCGTTTGGATTTGAAACACCGAGTCAATTTCAGGCGTTCTTGTTGGGATTCGTGCTAGGAACGAATCGATTTGTATTAATAGTTAGACTATTGTTGCGTTTTGTATTTCTGCGATGGTTTGAATTGTAGGAGCGCTGGCCTGGGGCTATAGCAGCGACTGTACACAAAGTATTGAGGAAGCAGACGAGTTGTAATGTTTTGGATCAGGAAGAAAATAGACCCTAATGCTACCATCGAGACATGAATACGACTCGAGGAGATATTCGACAAAGAACGATAATACGATGAAGAATTCTGCCGTTAAACTTTTTTTTTTATTAGTGTGTGCTTTGACAGACATACACTTTTGACTGAACGCCCAACTTGATGCCAAAATCTTGGAAATCGCCACCCGGGTCCAACGCCTGTAACATGAAAGGTCACTATTCACCTTGATTTATTTCACATACTATATGACTGTACATAGTACTGGCATTGTTAGCACATAATTGATGTGATTGAGGGCAAACAAAAACTCACCGTCACGACAGAGTCATCCGCTGTAGCATCATCGTACTGGGGCACATAGACGTAGAGAATCAACGCATGGTCGTCAGCAAAACAGGCAATGACCCTGCCTTCCAAGCGACCAACACTAAGGACACGGCTCCAGTCCTTGCCATCGACACGTACAGTCGCCCAATGATTGGGACCGCCTTCTCGAAACTTGGTACTTGGATGCTCCTCCACGGGACAATCGAGTTGTGCGGGGTCAAGCTCTGGGTTCTCAAGATTAGACCACACACTACAGATATCTGTAGTCTCAGTTGCGATCCGTAGCCGTAGACCACCGTGCATGTTGGCGCTAAGCTCAAGTTTCGGTGATTTCGTATTAGCGGAAGAGCCAGAATTAGAGGCCATAGCAAGCTTGGTAAAGCGGTCTGAGATGGCCTTGAGCTGAAGAAGAGGGGGTAGTTGAATGTGGACATCTGGTTCTCGTACTCGCGGCTGCATGATAGTCTCAACTGTTTCGGGGTGGAGGACACGTACGGGTACGTCCTGCGTAATGATCTTCTCATGCTCTCGCCTCAATGAAGTCTCGAGATGCTCTGCCTGAAACATTTCATCGTCATCGAATGGGTCATCCCCAGCGGCTGTCCCTGAAGGTTTCGCGGCCCCAGTCGGGTTGGTAGCTGACGTAGTCGTTGTGATGGTCATCGAAAGAACCGGCAGACCGTCTTTCTTTGTGAGACGCAAGGAAGCAGAGATACTGTTGAGCGCAGACTTGAGGGCGCGTTGGAGTGGTTGAAGAGGAAGCTCCAGGTTAATAGTGTTGCCTGACTCGGCGGACTGAATGTGATAGCCATCGAAGATGAAGCCCATGGCAAGGGACCTTGATATTTATGAGCAAGTACATAAGACGGCCTAAAGTTGGTACCTAGGTCACAAGGAAGAAAACATACGCCCATACTTGAGATCCCATGTCTGGGATGACGGTGAATCGTGCAGTATCATCGCTCAAGCGTAACCAGGCAATCTTCTCGAGAGAGCCAAGTGCAGCTGTAAGCTCTGTGATCAGGATTAGCACAGCGAACCCGAGAAAAGCGAGAGAGAGAGAGAGGGAAAGACTTACTTGCAAATGTGCGAATGTTTTTTAGCTCTGTACGAAATCGCATGTTGAGGAGTCGCAATGATAGAAATGGTGTAAGTGAATGGAAGTGAGACTGATGTAGACAAGTGATGTAAATGCTGGAAGTCGCGAATTGTGGGTCTAGGTGGCTGCCTTCACTACTATCGAGATACATGAATTGGTAGGAATTCTAATCTTTACCTGGAGGCATATTAACTTAGGAGGGATTATACAAAATTGTACCTAGATGGTTACAAGTCTTTGCTATCTTGATTCATATGTAGAAATCCACTCATACTTAGGTACCTATGTATAAGATAGTAACGCCTATCGACCTTGTCGGAATTTACAACAAATACACACACGAGAGACCACACTGGGTGCAATTAGAGACCTACCTCAGTACTTACCAAGTACGAAGGTGGGCCAATTTGAAAATGGGGAAGCAGTTACTTGCAAGATGGGGTAACTTATCCAGGTTCATAGTCAAGCCTCATGGAATGTGCCATCGGCCCCCTCGAATGATGTTAAGAGGGGCAGGATATCTTTACGTTTGGGGAAATTAAAACTGCCTCATCTGTATCGAAACCAATAAAGAATAAGGCCCCTTCCTGATAAAAACAGTGAAAGGAGAATGTGTTCAACGCTCGGTCCAGGAAGGCAAGCATACCTGAGGCAGGTATGTACCAAAAAACAGACTCCTTTGATTTAGAAC
>VYWZ01002775.1:0-18500 GCA_008711595.1 Fusarium xyrophilum
TCGGGTGAGATATTGAAATCCCCCCTGCAATGGTCGGATGACTACGGAGTAGGGGGGGTCAATGGTCGGTTGACATGCAGTCTCCGTCAACATGGTCCTAGCTCTCACTTGAGATTACTTCACTCGGCTCAGCAACTATAGCTAAATAGTAACATCAATCTATGCAGACCCGCTGCGATAGGAATTCGCCCTGCTCTCATTGCATCCACGCCAAGATCCCGTGTACACACCATGATACTCGCCCAAAGGAGAAGAGAACCCGCATCCTCCTCTTCGCCCGATAGTGAGTTGCCCTGGGTCTTTTGCTTCTGATATTATCCGACCAACCGCTGCTTTGGTTTGCACCAAAAAGGAAACCATACTGATGACGAAATGACCATGCAGTGAGAGAAAGATCGACATCATTGACCGTCGTCTTGAGGCCCTCACCGAGCTCATGCGTGATATGAAGATGAACATGTCCGCTACAAGCACCCAACCCAATCAGAATCACATGCCCAGCCAGCCCTGATGCTCCCCGCCAATCGCCAGCACAAGCCTCGAGTTCAACACCCTACGGGCATCTCGCTCAGCAAACTGCAGACAGCCCGGTCATTGAAGGAGAATCTTCCCTAGCTGCTCATGGTGAATTTGCAAACGAATTCCTGAACAATGCTGTGGGTATAGAGTCCTTAAAAGGTGCTAGCCTTGAGTTACGTGAGACCTTGGATTCACTGCATCACATCGTCAGCTCTCTGAAGCATCAGACTGCCACGGAGATGTCATATCCCCATGCTAGGCAACTGCCACGTCCAAGTTTAAAGAACAACGAACTTCCTCATATTCAAACAGCCGTTGCCTTGATACGAGAATGCGAGAGTCAGTGATCTGGATCCCCTATTTCGCCAGGTTGAACTGACCAACTTCAGCCGAGAACTCAGAAGTGTCTGCCTGGACAAGGGAGTTCTTCTCCATGGAGAGCTTCTCGGGCATGTGTCTTCATGTGTACTTCTCAGAAGATGTCTCAGAGGCTGATTTCATCCTTGTGAACGTTGGCCTGATGTACATGTTCATGGATCGCCAGCAGCGTACTGCAGACACCAAAGAACAAGAAGAGTGCGAGGGATATAAGAAAGCACTTCGCGAAAACACCGAAACGGCGTTGGCAAACTTGCCTTTTCATCTGCCTGCAACCTCAAACATGATTTCTGCTCTTCTTCTTGGAGTATGCCATCCTTGATATTTCTTTTGATCCCGTATACTCACATAATTTTAGGCATTCTATGCTATCGAGATCTCAAAACCATCACTCTCATGGACTTTGTCATGTAAAGCTTCCGAACTATGCCAGACTCTAGGTTATCACCGGATATCAACCATGAAGAACGACAAGCCATGCGAGGCTCAGCGCAAACAGTTTCTATCTTGGAACACATACTTCATAGACAAGAGTCTCTCACTTAGGCTTGGCAGGGCTTCTACCATTCTCAAGACTGGGATGTCACTGTACCCCTTCTAACCTCGAACCCTCCCGATGCTACGCCCCTATCAGCCTTCATTTGCCTCTGGGTCGCTACAGCTCGGTGTCAAGGACACATATATGAGCTACTGTACAGTCCAGACTCCATGACACAGTCTGATGATGTGAGGAGGTTCCGTGCTCAAAAGCTTGTGAACGATCTGAAGGATATCTCGAGGAGGAGCAAGGAGCTGAGTGTGAGAGCCCAAACGGTGAATGTTCGATATTCTAACCTCTAACTAACGTGTGATCTGCAGAAGTCCCGCGAGAAGGAAGTCAAGACGAACCTTGGGGAGTATTTCTTCGATTTTATTCTCATCTCTGATGACGTTCTTCGACTTTCACTTCTGACCCTGGTTTATCGAGCTACGCCTGGGCCGCCCAACTCCAAAGTGACATTTATACCAGAGTGCATTGAGGCTGCGCGTGCAACACTACATCGCCATCAAGATTGTATGGATCTCTTGGGACGGGATAATACTGTCTATTTTCCTTCTTACGTTCCTTCTTACGTTCATTGGTGAGATCACTACTTACATGGTATCTTGTATCATTAATCACTGCTGACATGATCAGAACATTACTCTTTGCCCCTTCATTCCATTCATCGTTGTGTTCTGTCAAGTCATTGAGACACAGGACCAGGCGGATCTTGTTCATCTGCATAGCTTCTGCACATCTCTAGAGACGACCATTCAACTATCAGATGCAGCGGCGAAAACATACCGCCTGTTCCAGGTCCTCTATACGGTAGCACTCCGATACATAGAGTTCCGGACAAGCACTCCTCCAGCCGACCAAACACAGGCCAGTGCTGAACTTGACAACTACCTCGCTGCTCTCGGATTTCCACCAGCAGGTCTGAACAACGGGGCTCAACAATCGACGCACATGGACCCCAGTCAGGCTGGTGCGTTCTCACAACCGCTCGGGGATATGAGTATGACTGATGGTGCCGATGGTCAGAGAGGAGCAAACACGATGATGTGGACGGGTAACACGGCGCAACTTGGCGAATGGTTCAACAGCAGTCAGCAAATGATGGAGTTACTGGAGGAGCCCAGTTTCATGTTCCCTCAGTGAATGAAAATAAGGGGTTCGGACAAATAATGAAGTTCATAGATAGTCACGTTCGTCCATTCTGGAGACTATAAATAACTTACAACGCCACTCAGATGGATTCGGCATAAACCGAGCATAGGAGCCACTCCCGCAATCGCACCTGATTCATCCTTGTCTCGCTAATCATGCAAGTCCTACAATGGAGTTGAGTAGACTCATTTCAGAAGTCAAAATAGAGTGTGGCACTTGCTGAGGTGCAACGGTCCAACCTTAATATTTCGGACATTCTAAGCGATGTATACTAAATATTCAGACTATTTTTCAACTCTCATCTCGAAAGCCTCAGTTCCTCTGACGCCCCTGAATCGGGCACAAGCATCGGGGAGCCCTCCATCTCACCCTCCAAATTCCCATGTCTCTCAACATCATCCAGGGGCTGTTTTGCAGCTGGTGGTTTCTTGAGCATGACGACGCCAATAGCGCTTCCCAGAACAAGAGTACATCCTGCACCACTAATGAAGTCCATTCTGTGTCCAAAAACCCATCTATCAAAGCTTGCGGCGAAGAGCATGTGTGTATAGACCATGGAATTAGCACGGTTTGACTTATCGGCCCCGAGGCCTGCCGTGAGGAGATACTGCATGATGAAACCCATGACACCCAGGGGAAGCAGCAGTGCCCATTGCTTGACTGTGGTTGGGGTAACCCATCGCAGACCTGGTTGCTGAATATCGAGGATAGGGGCAAAGATGAGCATGGATAGAGCGATGAAGGTCGAGATGATACCGAAATAGTTGACCGAGATGAGAGGATGCGCTCGTTTCCCGATGGTTCGGAGAGTCGTGAAGGCGCCAGCTGCTCCCAGAACACCCAGAAGGGCTATACCAACAGCCATCAAGCGTTCTTCAGGGGTGGCTTCATGGTCAATACCGGGTACACCACTAGATTCGGGCGGCTCGGTAGTCGAGTTGTCATCGTCAGAGCTCGAGAATAGTGAGGCAGGTCGAGCAATTAGCACAACACCTAGAAGAGCAACCAACGTGGCAAGTTGCTCGATTCTAGTGAAAGGCTCACGAAGAGCAAACCAGCAGATAAAGCCTGCAACACCAGGAGCCAAGAATGTGATAACGGTAGCATCAGCGAGTGAGATATACATCATCGAGTACCAAACGCCAAAGATACCCCAGAAACCGCTTGCTCCTCGCAACCACAGCAGCCATCGAATCTCTCTCTTTCCAAGGGGGAAGTCAGGGGTTTGATTCCACCACATGTAAGCTGAACAGAATAGTGCTGTGATGGAGTGTCTCATAAGTAGGGCCTGAACAGGATGCATGCCGTCGCCTTCGAGTTCGACTAAACGAGCACTGAGATTCATCAGTGCCCCAAAGAATTGCGATAGAGCCACGTAGGCAGCCGGCTTATTCCTTGTCCAGAACTGCCTCCATTTCGACGGTGTAGTTTCGACTGGTAAATCGAGTCCTTGGTGTGAGAATTGTCTTGGAGGTATTGGCGAGTGGCATGGAACTGGACTCAATGACATTCGGCGGAAGTCATCAAAACTCGAACTATCAACCTTTGAAAACAAGAGGTTTGGTGATGGCGAAGGTGATAACAGACGGTGATGTGATTCATGGGTATCCCCAGGCAACAATTTGCTCTGAGGAACCTCCCCATACGGCGGAGGAGTTGGATTCATAGTGTAAGATGATAAGAAGCTATTTCCAGGTCCACGAGGTTGTCACGATCAGTCAACGACGAGACACGGCACACAGTAAGGAGAAGGAACAAAGTCACAGTTGAGAAGCGAATAGAAATGTTTTGTTACAAATAGGTAATTACAGTACCTACTTCAGGTAGGCAGGGGGAAAGGTCCGGATCGACGACTCTTTGAGCGTACAACCATTGAAAACCAAGCAGCCCGCAGCCGAAACCCACCGAATATGGATCCTCTATCGCTCTCTTCTCTCACGGTGAGCCAACAAGAAGAAGACTCTCGCAGCTGGGGTGGAGTTGTCAGTGCTACTAGACCCTGGTAGGCAACTCTTCAAGACCCTTGATGACGAAGGGGAGCCTCTTGTTTGGATGGTCTCGGCTGAGTGAGTGAGAATCGGTGGTTTTCAGGCACCCGTTAGCTCTCAATATTATCGAGAAGTCTTTCTCGCTTGGTTCCTCATCAGTCATAAAGAGCAAAATCGGCAGAATTCTTAGGGCACGCGAGCAGAAAGAAAAGAGACTCGAGTGGCGAGGGCCTCAAAAGTCAGCGAGTGGGCGCTTAGAAGATGCTGAAGTGTTGGCTCTGCAACTAGAAAAATTGCGCCCTATCTCGCCCCGATATCGGTATCGGTCAAGTCGGCCTCAAGTCGGCCGAGGATGAAGATACGGTTAGAAGTGATGATGGGTCCGGGAATAATATCCCGATGTCACCCTTGTTCCCATCGTACCGACCTACCCAGTTACGGTCATCTCAAGTCCCAAATACACTGGCCAGATGACGGCTGGTAGTTCTACTATATCTTGCAGACAGGGACGAGATATGCCTTCGTCTTCCTCCTCATGCCAGCTCCCACCCACCTTGGTCAGTAGCTGACTACCTGATCCTCCCAAGATCCCAGTTGCCCTCAATAAGAACATACAGATGATGGACGCTTCAGCACATCAGGGCCCAAATTTGGGCTCTGAGGCTGTCAAGTCTGTCCGAAATGAGCCATGACCGGAGTCGACAGGACGACTATGCCAGTTACAGTTACAAGAGTTCTGCTGCGATCTTCAAGTCGGTTCGGCCAGTCAACTGTCTCAAACAACGGATCCATCAAGCGTTATAGGGGCTCGGGCAGACATATCGATTTGGCTACAGTGAGCCGCAGCCGTGTTTTCGGCGAGCAGTACTCGCAAACTCTGATTAGCTTGCTTAAACATTGTGAAGGCAGCAAGCCCCAGCTCCAACAGACATATGACATATTCTTGGCCACTTCTCTTGGACCAAGTGAACCAAGAGTTGAATCAGCAACTGCATGTTTTGGGCGCTCCAACTCATCTCGCTGTGCCGCCATCACTGCATCACTTTCATCCCTTCTTGGTTCTATCGGTGTCATCAGTTGGTGACCTTCAGAGTTAAATTCCGTGATCAAACTACCATGTAGCTCCATAAGATGATAGCACTACCTCAAACGTCAACCTGTGAGTTTCGGCTGGGGAGAGAAAGACCACCTACGCATGAGCGAGTTATACAGAGTTTACACTCTATAGTGCAGATGAGCTTATTGCACATATGGCATCTAGGTCGATGTAGTTAGGTTATCCACAAGATCAAGGAGCCTAACATAGCCCAATATTGAGTTGATCGTGAGGCCATGGATCGCTGAATACCTGTAAACCTTCAGTACGTGCGACCCATTGGAAGCAGCACTTATAAGCCAGTCGGCAGGCCCCCTTCGGTAATATTCATACCTCTCTTTCCCCTCGATTTCTCGTCAGCGCGGGGGCCTTCGAACTCTCGAACAAATCTTGTTCGCAGTCACTAACTACATTCGAGATTCTGGTCCTTTTATTGAATCTTCGTGAGTGGTCCCGAACCGCCTCATGCTTCAGGCTCGCAATCAAGATACCTCTTCCCATCAAGCCCGGGATATTGGTCTTGGAAACAGGCACTGAACCGGCACCTTTACATGCCCATACATCAACGACTGTTTCATTCTACCCTCATGCAAGTATTGTCTACTAGATTATTGAGATATACGACGGCAGAACTGGGATGTATACAATGGTCCTCAAGGGCTACAGTGACCCCAGTAAAGATGCAATCCTGCCGTACGGTCGCCGGTTTCAAGTCTTGGTGCTCCATGGTAAGAAAGTTCATGTAAATCCCCTGGAGATTCATTGATATATATGGTGCTCTCTAAGCTCGGAACGGGTCTGCATTGTTTCTGAATTGTACTTCAGAATCAGTCACTCGTTTATATGTATGCCAATTGATATCAAAATGGACCAGGACTTTGACCTGGTATGGCAGCTACTCATCCGTGGCTTGGATATGAAGTTGATGATCAAAACCTCAATATTTAGTGCCTAGACTCTGAGCTATGAAGATCCCATAAGGTTTCGATTGTTCCAATGTATGCCACCCAATAGCATGAGGATCCTTTGATTATCAGGACGTGTCTTTGCTTGGTCCTGGCTGTAACTCCGACCCAATCCACGATAGTATGCTCTAAACGCCTTCCCAACCCATAACAATCTCTCTGTAGAACGCCGAAATAGAATCAAGTGGTACAAGGCCAGTCGTAAGAGCCCGGCTCTACTCGATTTCTCTCAACGCTTCTTACCCAGCGCATCGAGCTCCGCTTCAGCATCATCATCAGCTTCACCCAACTCCTCCTCGACCCTTGACGCCGCGGTTCCCACTGCTCCTCCCGTCCTCGTATCGGATCTTTCTCGCTTCTTCTCTTCGTCCGCAGCATCCTTCATGATCTCGTCCTCGCCATCGCGCAAAATCTCACGAGCCTTCTTGATCTCCTTTTGCTTCTCAAATACCTCTTGAACTTTGCCCAGGAACGCGGGGTTCTTACGGAACGCGAACTCAAAGTCTTCGTATTTGATCTTTTGGCGTCCTGAGTAATTAGCTGCTCGCGTCGCCTCGAAGGCGATGGATTGCATGAAATCGGTGAGGATTTCGTCGAGTACCCGCACGGTTTCTGGGAGTGGGTTTTGAACATCGCCGTGTGCGTAGAGTAGCTGTGCCACTGTTTGAGGGATCAGCAAACGAGGATCTGGACAGAGCGAACGGGAGACGACGTACACTCTGCATGGCTGAAGTTCATCTTGCCGACATTCTTGCCGGCACGCGCTCGAGGCTCCATGATGAATGTGGTTGATTGCGCCTAACGCGCTTGAAGCATGTAATGAACAAGAAAGAATAGAGATCTGGTCAGAGAGATCAAAGTTTCAATAAGATCGCTTCTGAGAATCGAGGTCACGCAGCCTCGCGATAGACATGTAGTTGAAAATACCAGGAAGATTCATGTGCTCAGCTCAGCGCAGCCTTGCGACAGCTGGAGGCTCAATCTCGGGGGTTGTTTAGTGGGGTCCGTAGCTCTGTGGGGGTTATTCGGGTTATTTCCAGCAGGTACGTCACCCCTGGGTTTGGAAGCACGTCGCGGCTCCGGCGGATCTTTAGTTACCCCTAAGCACAGCCTGTCGCCTGTGAGAAGGCAACCTCACGTTGAGCTTGACACCAAAGTCTACGAACGAGATAGACGATCTCAATACCTCTTATTATAGTGGCAGTTTAACGAGACGTCAAAATGGTATGCGCTGGCCCCTACAAGGGTCAATCAACTCACTAACAGTCACTCTAGTCCGCCCTCTTCAACTTCCAATCTCTCCTCCTCGTCCTCCTGCTGCTTATATGCACGAGTGCATACGTTCACCACTTTACACCTGGCATCATGGATCGAAATAAGAACGGGTACGGAATGCGACTCACGCCGTTATCGCGTAGACGGGCTGACAACACTAGGTTCATGGGCATCTTTTGGAAATGCGCGAGGATAGGAGAAAGACTGAGTCCATACATAAGTATATGCTGTGTCCTCATGGCTGTACGTTATACTGCTCCATATGATTTTGAAGGTGCTGACCACACCCAGGTTTCTATCCTCCTCAACTAGGCACACTACCACTAATGCCACGCTTGTTTGTTTTTAAAGATATCACGACTGGTCAGGAGTTGGATCGGGAAGAGGTCACAACCAGGTGGGAGTGTCAGCGCCGTTTACCAAGTGTACTGAACTCTCATATCACGATCATGAAAGAATATCCCCATTTCTGTTTCGCAAAATATACCCTGAGAGAATCTTTGAGCATCCCGTCCCGGTATATGCTTGCGTTACACCACGCGCCCAAGGCTTGTCACACAGACAGCTAATCTCTGAAACACGGGAGGAAACTTTGATTCAAGTACCTGATGTGTTTGGTCGGTTCTCCTTAGGAGAGTATTGCAGCAAGTATCACAAAAAGTGACACGAAATGTGATGATGGTATCTGGAAAGGGTTGCAACTCGACAGGACAGGTAGGTACCTTTGATGCCACATAACCTCCACTCTCGAATTATGCGCGGTCCGAATTGTTTGCCGGCGGCTTGTTGAATCTCAGATATCACAAACGCTATTGCCTTATTAGGCATGAAAATCTGATCACATCAGAGGACACGGTCGGTATTGGTACTAAAGGAAACTGGCCAATCTGTCTTTGGGCCTTTGGTGGCTCGGACTATGAACTCACTCAAGCGGTTGGTCTTAGACTGTTACACAAAAATAACGACAAAAGAAACCCAAGCCCATGTATGTACCAGTGTAATGGGACAAGAAGGAAAACAAGAAAGAAAGAAAAGACCACAAGCTGTTCATTCCATCTGCATGTTGTTGATTGAGGATGTCACATCGGCAGTGACGAGAGTTGCAACCTGCATACATACCACTGAGCACTGAGCCGCTGTTTTCATATCTGGTCAAGCTGGCCGACCATTGCTCTAGACCACTCAATAAAAAGCAAACCTGTATGTGATTGGCGTAGAAAAAGAAAAGAGACGTAACAATGTGAATCCGGGGTTGGACAAGGATAAGCTTTCAGTGTCAGATTGTTGATGCACATACAGTACAGTACTGTAATATTAGGCCAAGGGCCAATTTTGTTGGGATTCCTTCAGACATCTGGCAATTGTTGTTCTCGGAGTGAGGAGCAATCTGATCACTGCGCATTGGACTGGTATGCTGTGCTGAAATAACAACGATGATCCAAGCCAGATGAACAGTCCTAAGACACTGGTAATGAGATGTTTTGTACCATCCTGCCATCCTACGACGCCTTGACACACACTTGCAGCTTGCAGGGTTGAGGATCACCATCAATGATCAAGACAGTACAGAGTACTGCCCGTAATCAGTCATTAGCAAGGCCCAACGCCGTCATATACGTGCGACAGAGGCGCAAGTCTTGCATGAATATGATTGCACACTGAGCACGGTCGTACACATCCACACTCGACCTAGACATCCCGCATAACAAAGGGAATCAGTAAGTGGTGTGCTGACCGACCGAGTATCAATACCCTCCCTCCTATACCAACCATGCCATTCCGAAATGCGGCCTTCCGCCGCTCCTTGTCCGCGAGGCTTGGCCTAAGGCTTGCCGTGCCGTGGATCTGCTCCGGCCCCGAGCTTCTAGCCCCGAGCTCGGCTTGAAGTTTGAGGTGGTCCCCGCAGTCTGAATCGTTGCAACACCACCTACTCAATTCGTAAAATGAGCTGCAATTCGGCTGTGAGGTGAAACCAACATCGCCTTCGCAATGAAACTCGAGTCTTGAAAGCTAGGCGCCTTCAAGTATAGGCCTAGGAGAACCCCCAGCTACAGAAAGAGGGGGACATGGCACACATACATACATATACGAAACCAGCTGACGGGGATAACGAAGGGAAGAGTCAATGGAAAGGACGCTTGATGTGGTTGGTGTATACAATTAACCATTTGGATGGACGCAGACACCGCGTATGCAAGGCGAAGTTAGGTGGTGATTCGAGGCGGTTATAAGACATTTACCGGGAGGGAGGGAGGGAGGGCTTCTTCTTCTTCTTCTTCTTCTTCTTCTTCTTCTTCTTCTTCTTCTTCTTCTCTTCAAGCAGGGACAGGTGCTGGGACAAGGTGGCGACATGTCCCTGACTTAAACCCATCTCATCATTTTTAGTCTCCTCGCCCTGCATCCCTCACTGCCTGACTGCATCTCTTGAGCATCGTGGGCTAGGGAACTTTGGGAACCAACGTTAGCCAACATACCAGGTGGTTTGAGAGTACGAACACCCAACCAAGAATCAATGAGTCGCTGGCTTCAGAATTAGTACACGGAGAGAGTTGTTTGCCTTGCATAGCACTATTGTCTATCCCGCTTCGCCAGGTCTGGTTCTCAGTATGTACGTAGGTGGCCAACAGTTTTGGGTTTCGCTAGACCCGTACTGTAACAACCAGGAGAGAAACAAACAAACAACTGTTGTTTATGAAGTATATTTGTAGTGTATAGTCATTTTTCTCCCTGCGATCATCAACCCCGACTGCTTGGAAAGCCGTCTCAATCTCTTCCGCTTCCCTCGAATTAGTCACTTCAAAAAATGTTGTAATTCGCCGATGCCCAGACGGGAGGAAACCTTCCATGCTCTCGAGAATATTCTGATGTAACTTTTGCTGGGGTTAACTATACTGATTGCATCCCTGCCATGTCCGATATGGTGGTTTCCGACATGGGCTGGGCTGACGGAACGGGACACCCACCAGGATGGCGCCCCATGGACAAAATGAGCTGAACAAGGGATTGAGGCGAAGCAGCTGATGAGCCTTAATCAGAAATCTGCGTACCGTATTTCCTCTGTGGATTAAATAGAGTTGCGCACACGAAGAGCATTCCAATAAGAGACGGCATCTCCGATTCAAGTTTGGCGCGAAATGCCATGATTTAGATTTCGGATTAGCGACGTGGAAATGAAGAGAACATTGCTGTTACATTGGTGGTGCAGCTGGCGATGCAGGCCTCGAACTTTTTTCAGTCGGCTGATTCGGAAACCCTCATTGATGAACCTGCCGCCCAGTGGGCAATATTATGTGGTATGCGGAAAATGAAAGTTGCAACCAAATCAGCCACGAATTGTTGCACCAGAGTCTGAACCCCAATGCCACTGCGCCCGTTAATACGGCGGTGAAAGAATCCCATCCATTTTCATGGCTTTGCAGTAACCCTGGGCAGAGCAGCATTGCAGCCAAGTTTTGGGCTGTACTTCAAACATAGGTGCATTGATGCGTTGGCCACTTCGTGTCCTGGCGGATGGTGATGTGGTTCCACACCGATGATGTTTTGGCTGTTGTTCTTGCTGTAAATGATGGACCCTTTTCTGCTTGTTGTCAATCCTGACTCGTAGAGAAATCTCAATACCCTGGCAGTGTGGAGGAGCCCAAGCCCAAGACTCTGGGCCTCAGTTTGCGAGAGACCATGGCGTTGAACAATAACCAGGGCTTGCACACAATTCTGATGAGAAATGAACCGATGTTCGCGACTGAGCTGGTGCACGCTCCGTGGTCACCCTTGTCACACAGGGACTCGACGAGGGGCCGTCCTCAAGATCCTCCTAACAAACACACCACAACGACACCACAACTATCCGACGCTCCTGGACTTCCAGGGCTGTACGCGTGGAGAGCTTGATAGGCGCCGGGACTTGACTAGATGATCGAAGCGTGGTGGGTTAAGGGTTAACCCTGACAACCTGTCTGCCCTGGACATTATTCACCATTCGGTTCGCTATTACTCAGGGTCCCAACAATATGATTGTAAACATCCACCAATCTAGGTCAATGAAGCGGATTATTCAGTGCTGCCGAGGCTGTTGTGCACCGTTCATATTACGAGGGTTCGCACATGGAACATGTCTGCGCATCGAAGGGATAGATCAGATTAGTCCGTACTAGAAGAGCAGTACCACCAGGCTGGGATGCACTAGAGATAATACTGGCCAATTGGCGAGACCGAGATTGGTGAAATGCCTTCACCATGAAGTTGGCCACTTTTCGCACCGAGGAAGGCTGTGGCCGTACAACCAACCGCATTGAGCGCCTCGGCGAACTTTGCGTTTTTATCTGTTATGTGAGACTACATACATACCTGACTTGCGTTGCAATTTCACAGCGGTCTGTGTCAACCCAACTCACCGCCCGGACCCCCTTATGCCCGTCATCATGATAGAACGGAACATGCGCTACACATGCTTCACTCTTCTCGTAACACTGCTGCAGCGACGTCGTCCTGCCCGTGGCGAGGCGCAAATCATGCAGTGAAGCCAAAATGGTCCTGACGGAGACCCAGAAGACACGGCATTTGTGGTGGTGGTGGTGGTGGCGGTTGGCGGCGTGAGCGCATACCATCTGCGTAAAAAGATTCTGTCTGGCCGAGGTTGAGGATAGACTGCCGTCACAAATCCAAACACTGCCACAAGTTCCATGATTTTACTCTCAGCAGTCAGCATTCGGATTGGTTTGTTGGCCTGAGCTGCAGATTGATTCGCAGCGGCCGAAGCTGGGGCGGCTCATTAGTACAACTCCGCTACAATATGCTACAATATGCTACAATATGCACGCTTCTGGTCCGTTTCTAGATCAGCGGCGGCGGTGGATGGATCTTTATGTGGACCGCCCAAGAGCGTGCTAGTGCGATGACGATGACGGATGGTCCCTGGCGTGGAGCCCGCGGGCCCTTGTGCCGTCCCTTTTTGGAGTTGTTCCAGGCGTGAGCAGTGTGGCATGTTGAGTGCTACTGTAGGCAAGGCAATCCAATCCATTGGTCCCGAATGACCATTCTCCCCTGGAATCGATGGACGAATCGGCGGGCCAACTTTGGCTATCCCTGGCCTGTTTGGGTCGAATGTTCCTGGGACTCGATCCGTCTTCGGCAAGTGGAAGTCTGACCCTGCTTTGTTTATTTTCGTTGATGTTGGTTGGGTTTCCCTCCGTCCTTGATATTATACTCATGGGCTTTAATTGTAAGTTCAATGGCGATATTGAGAATGTGATTTGTCTTGCACCAAGTGTTATGAAAGACGGAAAGTATGCGCATATCAAAGGGGCCTCCCTGTTTGAGGCTTGGGTGTAGGTAGGTGTAGGTAAGTCACTTACTTGACCTTACCTTCCAAACTTACATGTCCGCCCTCCAAGTGGAAGGAGCCGTTATCCCTCCAAACCTGCCGCACGCACACACACAGACACACACACACACACACACACACCTCATCAGCCAAACTTCCACTATCGATCATCCATCCCAACCCATCGCATGCTATCTCCATCTTTCATCTCCATCTCCTCCCGCGGATCCCATGAATGACATCCATGGCGAACCCACTTGCTCCATCTATCTGATGGAAGGATCACACACTGTGCCCAAAAGCGTATCTTCACCTCTCGGATGAGTCTGGGGCTATCATACGTCGCTACGCTATGTTATACAGTGATTACCGTGGATTTGCAGCGCTTCTCGTCATGACGATGGACTATATCGGCAAAGACTTTCATATCTTGCATTGGGAGCGACAAGCATTGTACACACTGTACAGAACAGAGCAGATTCCTCCTCCCGTGCAGCTGTCACTTGCAGAAAATGAAGACTCGTTTAAACAAAGAAAAAAACAGGACACGGTGAGCCCCCGTGATACCCCCCTAGACTGAGTCAAGTAGCGTCTGACCTTTGATTCCCTACTCATCTAATAGAGACGGGAAAGCGAGACTATAGCAGCAACATGGCTCAGATCCGAATATTGGAGAGTCACGTTGTCGCTGCAGTATTAAAATTGCACTCCAACCCCCCACCCTTATTACTGTACAGGCTTGCCCGAGGCTGGTTGGGTGCCAGAAATCAGTCTGAATTTCTCAGCTTGCTTGGTATTGACAGTTATCTCGAATTCCGTCCCAGTGGCGGTACCTTGACAACCTTGAGTGGTGGCTACCGACAGTTTTGACTCACTAGCTCATCTAAGCATCGATGGCTTCAGCTGAGTGTTAATGCCGCCCGCCCTTTGGGCGAGAGGGCATCTACAGAAGCCACTGTGTTTTCCACTGGCGACAGCCCCAAACCATTCGCTGTTTTAGTCGCCTGCTGTACAGCTTGCTTCACCCAGGTGTCGTTGTGGATCTCATTGAAGCCACACGCCCCTCCTACTCACAGACCTCCACGCAGCTGCTATTAGGTTACTCCCTACACCCTGTAGGGGTCATTCTGACTACCCAAAGATACTTTGGTCGTTAGTTACCTGATTTTGCCTCTGCGTCTAGGCCCACCGCTCCCTCCAAACTTAAGCCATGCCACGCGATTAAGATGAATCCGCGCTTGGCCTCCCTTAAAAAAAATTCTAGCCTAAGGAAGGCTGTGACATAGGATTACTATTGACTCGGATCATGGTTGTGATGGATACTTCTGTGTCTCGTAGTCCAGCTCCGTCTAGCCAGCTCCGTCTAAGTGGCTCCCTTGCTCGCACCCCAAACCAGGATGTAACCTATATATCAAATATCCCCGTCTCCCGTCACTACCGTCCCCTTTTCTCCCTCTCTTCCCGTTCTTGATGTTTCTTTTCCTATTTTTTTAAATTTTTTTTTTTAAAAAAAAAACCCCGTGTCTTGGATATATACAAGACGACTTTGAATATTCCCCATACTTTGTTTCGCATCGCAATATAGATTGTTACCTATTGCACTAGCCACTAGACACATTCACTTGGTCGGAAAGCAACTATCCGCGAGAATCAGAGAATACAGACAAATCAAGACAGCATTGCATATAACCGAAACGAACTGCAAGGCGACACACCGAGAGCACATCCACAACGAAGGAAGAAGGGTTATCATCTGTACTGTCACACAGCCGTAATTGGGTGCACACAAACCGACGCTGTCCACTGCAAGTTCACTGGATCCTTGTAAGTCGATCGCATAATCTCAAAAACCACCAGTCTGCGACTCGCTCGACCACTGTTCCGCCTACTGCTTGTCACCCAAGGCACAACATCTGGCCGATGAATAGTTTTTAGCCGAGTGCATCTGCAACTGGCCGTATAGTTGTGACTGCTTGGTTTCATCCTGAAGCCCACGTCAAGCTTTTGCTACAGTTCTTGTTATAGCTAACACGTATCGCATCAGTTCAATTGGAAACCTGGAATCAGTTGACAGACATTCGACTCAATCACTGAACTACTTGGGAGACCAAATTAGTAGATTATCATCAACATGACGGCGGATCAAGGGTTCGGAGGCCCGGTCGAGCGATCGAGGCGGAGTCTGTCTACCTCAGGACCTGGACCTAATGGCGAAGGGGAGACAAGACCTGAAAAGGAGACAGCCCGAAACCCATCCACAGACGAGAAAGACGATGCTATAACTACCTCACCAGTCTTGCCTCGTCGATACGATAGCCCTTCTGGTACACCAGCCCCAGTAGCTGCACCACTATCGCGAAACCCTTCAGAAATGTCAACAACATCTAGTCCAGGACCTGAAAGTCGGAGATCTCCTGCCCCATCACAGCCCTTGGAACCTCCTGTAACGAAATCAAGTCTAGGAGAGCTCGAGGTTTCCAAGATCATCAACAACCCCAAATTGAGGCACGATATCAACTTTGACCCTGAGCTTCATTTCAGACCTAATGTGGAGGGCGATAAGGGTCGAAGAAAGCACGATCGTGCTAGCATCTTCTGGACGACGCTCAAAGAGGAACTGGTTGAGTTTATCGTGGACCGAGACAGTTTTTACGCCAAGCATGGCACAGGAGACGACTGGTGCTTGCCAAAGCTTCTCAAGTCTGTGAAGGAGATCATCCAAAACCTTGTGCCCCAGCGCGACCGACAGTTTCTGGATGAGGGTCTAAACGTGGAGCTTCTCATGCAACAGTTTCACCGAGGCATTGCTGATTTGGAGAAGCTTGCTTCGTGGCTCTCACGAGTCCTCAAATCTCACTGCGCACCAATGCGGGACGAATGGGTTGATTCGATGTACAAGCAGCTCAGCAACGGTAACAGCAACAACGATGTTGAGGAGCTTGTCAACGGCATGCGAAGTTTGCTCAGTGTTTTGGAGGCGATGAAACTCGACGTCGCAAACCATCAAATACGCTGCCTTCGACCTGCTCTCATTGAAGAAACAACAGCTTTCGAGCAAAAGTTTCTGATGAAGAAGCTGCGAAATCGCAAAATGGATATAGGCGATGCCAAACCATGGTACCAAGAGGCTGCTCGAACTTATCCTAACGGTGCCGGGAAGATGTCTTCATGCTTCGGAGATATGGGGGTTTTCTTTGAGGGAATTTCGCGCTCTATACTCCCCTCTGCTGGAGAGAAGCCTCTGCCTGGTACTTTCTTCTTTGATGAGGACCGACTTGGACGCGTTCGATCGGATATTCTGGATGCCATCAACCTAGACGTCTGTATGCGCATGTACGAGGACCTTGAGCGTATCGCGAAACTCAACTCGCCCCCTGCTTTTGCAGTCGCTATGTCAGATGACCACGAGTTCAACTTCAACACTCCTCCCTCGAGCTCAAGACCTTCCAGTGTTACACTGAGCTCTGCAGATTCAGCTTCGTCGTCGCCGCGCTCCTCCATGGTCCTTCCCCTCTACCTCAACTCCGAAACCAGCGAAGCCAAAACAAGAGCCCGAAACCTCCGCGACAGTCTGGTTGCTCTGCTCCAGCAGGCACCCCACGACCAACATTATCACGAGAAGTGGCGCTCAATGGCTCCCTCTATGGCTCTGCAGATCTTCCGATTCACCAACGCCCCCATGAATATGCTTGTCCCCTTCGAGGAGAAGCTCCTGGAGAACGTTTGCCGCATCTCCTCACCTATCTACAAGGAGATGGAGGAGGCGTACCGCATTCGCCTGCTTAACGAGCTCGCCATGCGCGTCCGCTACTTCAAGGCTCTTTCAGGAGTATGCTTGTTCTCGATTGCCACTGGTAATCGTGTACCAACAAGTAGCCGCAGCCTAGATGCAGGACGAGACCGAGACCTGGATGCAGCCATCCGCGTGGGTCAGCAAGAGGGTGGCATCGAAGATATTGCGACTCGTATCGCTCATGTGGGCGTTGTCCACTGGAGGATATGGGCACGCATGGCATATGTCGACGAAGACGACATGCCTATGGACTAATCAGCCCGCGGCGGAACAACATCATGTATCTCTTTGTGTCACCAATTCGTTATACCCACATCTACCTACTTAATGTCGATCGATACATGATTGGCTACGCAATATCGGCTGGACCGCATTACACACACTGGCACACAAGCTCACGCACAAGCTCACGCACAAGCTCACCACTTCCCTGGCCTGGAGCCGTTCTGCTCTGTCTGCCAAGGGAGTGCAGATTTTTCGAGTCAATATTCGGGTACCTACCCAAAAACATACACTGGTCGGCGGCTCTCTGCATTTACTCAGTTATCACTGCATGTTCTGCGCTTTTTCATAAGATGCGCTTGTTTGGTTTATTCTAACCCAGCCTGCGCTTGCTACTGTGGCGTTGCATAGTGGATCAGTGAAACTGGCCCCTTTTGCTTCATTTGATCCAATGGCGCTTTTGGTGTTGTGCATTGGAATTATCGAGTTGTGGTAACACTGACATCGTACGGGCAAGCACATGACCTCTTCGGCTTCAGACTGTACAAACATGTACGCAGCTTATTCGCATTCAGATCAGGCGCACATATTTATCTATCTGACTTGCTCATACTGGAGATTTGTTTATTGAACATACATGGCGCGCTTATATGGCAAATAGACTAGACAGAAAGACTAGAAGAAAATCTACATGTTCTGCAACGATTGGTCCCCATCTATGATTGAATGTTTTGCTGAGACTGTCATGCCAGCTTCTGTTCTTATCAGTGAGACTTTTGGTGGTAGGGGTTACACTAACAAGGTGTCGTGTAAGGTCAGTTTAATTGTTCGACGAGACCTACTGAACTATTCCCTCGACCTCCAAACAGTTTTTGTCAGACTTGACTTTTCTTACGAGGGATAACCTAAGGCCATACATAACTGCAGCAACATACAGAATGTGAGACTGATGCCACATGATGCCTCCCGTGTGACTACCACCACATGTGACTTGCTCACAGTATAAATGAATAGTCCGTAGTTCGATATGTCGACTACCAGGAATGGAAGTTGGCCTTTGTAGTATCCGTGTGTATTTCAAATTTCCTTCCCTTCCCTTTCAATCTTACCCATAAGGTACTAAGCTTGGCTTATTGACTGGTATCACCGCCTGTGTCCTCATCCTTCCCTGAGGAGGATTCATGCGGAAGGGTAATTATAGAAATTGAAGGAAGTCAGCTCATCTCTCTATCTCTTTTTTTTTTTTTTTTT
>VYWZ01002776.1:0-14307 GCA_008711595.1 Fusarium xyrophilum
GTATATAGTAAGGGCAGGTATAATACAAGAACTTATCAGGTAGTTCTTAAGTTATCTAGAGAGGAGTTTAGCGAGTAAAAGCTAGCATTTTAAACCTATAGCTTGAGCTTTCGAGCTGTAGGTTCAAAAGGTCAGGGAAAGTGGCCCACTCGCTTATCCGGCCCACTCGCTTATCTGGCCCACTCGCTTATCTGGCCCACTCGCTTATCAACCACGTTATACCAAATAACTAAAACATAGAAATATAACTTAGGGAAGTTATAAATCTTCTTAACTTTAGTTAAAATTTTCTTTCTAATTCACTATGTACGTAATGGAGGCAGGCCGGAGGCCGGACCGGGTCCACTCAAGTTTCCAGCAAAGAGATTAAGTGAATTTATAAGATAATAAGAAGTTGATGCCCCGACACATCTTTGAAAGCCATCTCGAACTCGTCGATCCTCCTGCAGACTTTTTGAACCATCTGCAAGATATTTATTTACTCATTCCTGATCTACAATTCTGACTTGCCAGCTTTGACCAGTCACCATGCATACCCATAACATTCTCCGACAAGTCAGACGTGCCAGTGCTCGGGGCTTACCCCATTATTGCTTTCAATTAGGGACCCGGAGCTCCTTTACAACATCAGCCGCTGCTTCATCAATTGACAGGTCTAATACAATCGGATTCATCGGCCTCGGCGCGATGGGTAATCATATGGTCAGCTCCTGCAAATTCAATTCACTCCTAAGATCGGCTGTCTGACCCGACTGACTAGCTTAACAACCTTATTTCCAGATATAGGAGCCTCGCCAACGGAAACGAGGTCGGCTTCGCATTGTGTGATGTGAACCAGGCCTCGCTAGACAGTATCATCAGACGCCAAGACTCTGAGCACCATGCTTGGCCTGAGGTGAGTTAGGGAACCAGTCATACCCTCCGAGACTCGAAAGTAGAGGCTGATGACATCAAGTGAGGCGATGCTGCTGGGGAAAAGACTCGGGGTTGATCATCAAGTGCTTGCCGATATCATCACTAACTCTACGGGTCGTTGCTGGTCCAGTGAGGCAGGTTTTCATCTGGCGAATCGGCATCTTGCAGTCAGAGTATACGCTGACCTGCATTTCTAGATCAATCACCCAGTTCTTGGGGTTAAGGCTGGAGACTCTAGCCCTCCGACTCATCGCAACTACGAGGGCGGCTTTGTTACCAAGCTGGCTCACAAGGATCTCGCTCTCGCTGCATCGGCTGCTGAAGAGGCCAAATGTCCCTCTCGCGGTGGGAAGATGCGTTGAGGAGGCGTATAGACCGTTGGCCAAGTCCAAAGAGTTTGGAGACCGTGACTTCAGTGTCATATACGAGGCTCTGGATTCCTTGGGTTTGACGAGGCAAAGCTAGAAGCTGTAACCTGGGCTGTAACCCAGGTGTCGTGGAATTCCTCAGACACTCATAAGCTGGCCATTGGCCAAGTTGGAAATCGGTCATTTTATCCTTCGCTTCAAAACAGAGGCTTGGCATGGGGAGCCTTGATAGCTTCAAAGCATGATTCATTACGTATTGTTAGTACTACTTGCTATCTCTGAAGATGGTCTTCAACTCCCGTTGACTATGACTCTTGAGTTGTTGCATTCAAACTAGATAGCAAAGCATAATCGATAGGACCAAAAAAGTCGATCCAAGAATTTGGCATTAGACCATATGATTCCTGCCCACTCGTTTGAATAGCTTGGCTGAGTTGGTTTGACATTGTGTTGTAGTCAACCAAAGACCACATAGCTTCTTCCTGTTCAGGCGTGAAGCTCAAACCTTGGGTGAGACTATTCGAGTGACGTCCTGAAATCCGATCGTAGACTATCTGACGAAGCGTCTAGGCCTATTGACAACAGGTAGTGTACAGAAGATGCAAAACCTGAAATGCAACACGTCACCATTCTTCTGACATTACTCCAATGCTGGCCAATGATCTCCAGATAGCCCAAGGCCTCTTCAAGCAGTAGGTGAGCCTCCTGGCAAGTTGGCGAATCCTCGTCATAGGTCCGTAACGCGATAATGGAGCCGGCAACTGTCACAGCATAGCCGCTGGAGTCCAGCGGCTGGACAAGGAGTGAAACGAGCAGCCCAACTTGTGCGAGTCGCGGATAAGAGCCATCATCTGCTGTGCGTGAAGCCAGGCCAAGTCAGATGATCGCCTGATAGAACTGATTGGGGCAAGGTTCCGACATGTGTTGATGCGGCGACGTAGTAAAAAGGGATGGTTGAGCAGACAATAGCAGAGGTGAAATAGCGCCCGAGAGAAGATGATGGGGCCGGAGGACTGATTGTCTACCAAGACTTCAGCCAAGATATAGGGTGCGAGGATCTCATAGACTGGTCTCTGTATTTCCGGGTATGCCTCGAAATGGAAAAGATCGGACTCAATGCCGGCGAAGTCCGAGCCAGGATCCCAAGGTGGATGTGGGCCTCTAATGTTGAAGTCTAGGAGTACGTATTGCGCACATCGGCCGAGGATCTGCGCTATAGCAATGAACTGTGCTCAAGGGCATTGGCGATGGGATATTGAGAGAGTCCGGTTCGTCGTCCCGTTCAACGACTGTGTTTTGACCCCCAGGCCGTCCCTCCATGTTGACTCGTCACACGGCAGTTGTAGGTGGCACGACGCGTCAACGATGGCTGGTGGCCAACGACGACCGCACGAGACCAAGCGATCCAGCAGATAGACCGACCAAAACACGCGCCGTCGCTCTTCCTGCTCGGCATACGAGAGATGCGCTGCGTTGTCTAGCATGAGCCCGCAATCCTATGCGATCCTGATGGCCAAGCCGACTTTGACCCACGCTGAGCCATGGCGTAGTCGACCGGCTATGCGCGTGATAAGTGTCAGAAACAGTGAGCATTATCTGCTAGAACATCCATGCAAAAATATACCAGTAAAGTCGAACAAGCCCAGCAAGGCGACGGTCTGGACTGTAGACACCTCTGCCCCCTTGCCAACGGCAAAACAGTCCGAGACAATGAGTTTCCAGGATCTGTTGGCATATTCGACAGACATCTCTAACGCGCGCCCCGAGAAGTACGGATACGAACAAAATCGTACCGCAGTCGCCATGACGGCCAGGACTAGATGCCTGGGGATGGCGTGTTGGGCCGGAAAGATTCTTCATGGAAGAACGAGCAGGGCTGATTCTGGCAGTAACTAAAGTATGAATCAATAACTGCCATGAGCACATCCTCCGGTGTCCCAAAGTCCTCAATCGCGGCGTCATCTTGTTGCGAAGTGCCTTGTTCTACAGCCCCGAGCCCTGCCGCCCCAGGGCTGCTGCTGTCTGGGCGCCCGGAAGATGCTGGTGACCCCATGTCACCTAAGTTGTTATTACTGCTATCTAGCAGTGAGAAAAGGCATCTTTCAATTCTAAAGCGCTGTTCAATATCATGATTTCTTACTGCTGGAACTTCAGCTTACCGTTGCAGACTTGATCCCATCGACTCGATCTTTGCTTCAAGTGCTCCAATCCTATTGACGAGCTCTGAAGTCCGTCATACGGGCCTTAACGAATTTCCGCGCAAGTAGAGATAAAGTCAAACCAATACATACCTGTGTGCCACTTGAATCATGGGTCTGTCGAGAAAGTTCGGGGCCGTCAATGCTCGCCGAACGAGCCTGGCGTCGGGAAGCTTCACCAGGATAAATACAGTCTTGTACCATACACTCAAGTCCGATAAGGTTCATCATTACACGAAAAGCATAACTTGACAACGTTGAGTCGTCGAAATTGTCCACAGGCATGTAGATCGCCAGTGCAACGGCACTTTTTCCTTCTTCCGTAATTAGCTGTGGCCACGAAGGGGGTAATCCATTGCGTACCGGCATTGTAGGCATGCTAGGGCAATGCGCTACACTGGAAAGTAAGCATCGGAGTTGCTCCCCATAGCAATGGACAGTAGGATACGGATCGGATGCTGGAGGGCGGATGGAGTCGATGAGTCTTCCGGCCAGGTCAAGGCAGAGAGGTCACGACCGAACCCGGACCCGCTTCGGCCAACTGTGCACGCCCGCAAGAAAACCCCACTTGCCGGAGTTCGAGACCATGTACACTTATCTCGGGGTTCGGTATCAAGTGCCGTCGGTGCAATAATCTACAATTCACATATACGATGAAGTAACATGGCAGAGCTCGAGGTTTTACATGACGAGGGACTTAAAAAAGAGGTTAATAGACAATTGATTCCTTTACTCAATCCTTGAAGACTGTCGACCAGCTACAAAGTACGCAGGAATGGAACCATCTATGTAAATGTCTCAAGCAACATGCTTTCTCTTGGCCTCAGGTTATCCTCGAAATTGGTTTACTAGACAAATCAACAAAAGAGAGAAAAAAACACAAAAAAAGGCCTACAGGGCTTGCATTACAGCAGCAGCAGCGCGATGCCACAGGAGCTACTACCGGTTATCCTAAGCGGAAATCAGGTCAGCCAAACGGCCTTCAGCTCGTCCCCGGACACGAAATACGGCAATGCAGTTTGGAAAACACTCCTCTCCAAGCCGAGCACCTGTTCCGACTCGTTGTGCGCGGGCATCGCGACCTATTCCTCCAATGGTACACTCGCTTTACACCAACATTCTCAGGCAGAGATTTACTATGTGCTTGCGGGGTCTGGACAAGTCGAGATCAACGGGTATACCAGCCATTCCGTTGCCAGTACCTGCCGATAAACGACCACTGGTTGGCTTCAAGGTCATGGATTTGTCCGCATCATTATAGGCCTCGTTATTGGAACGACATTGGCTGCTCTTAGAGCTGATGTGATCCGTGTGAACTGCAGTCGCCTCCCTGACATTAATGTAAGCCATTTTCACCCTCTTCCGTTTCCTTACCTGAGGCTTTACCATTTCTTGACGTTCTCCTCAACTCAAAGTTGTCCACAATGTGTTGAAGCTAACACCATCTAATAGGGACTCCAACTAACGCTGAATACTGGCGTCAGAACTGTGGATATTGACCTGGCCAAAGATGATGAAGTAAAACACCTCTTCGCGTTAGTCGCAGATACAGACGTCTTTATTCAAGGCTACAGGCTAGGAGTCATTGCCAACAAAGGACTCACCCTTGGTAATCTCCTAGAGATAGCTGGCAAAAGAGGCAAGGGCATCGTATATGTGGAAGAAAACTACTAAGGGCCAAATGACCCTATGGCCGAGCGACCTGGCTGGCAACAAGTCGCTGATGCTGCCTCTGGGTGTTCTTATGTCACTGGGAGAAACCTGGGACACAAAATCGGAACATGTGTACTTCCTGCTCTACCTGTGCCGGATATGCTCACTGGTTTGATCGGATGCATCGGCACTATGATGGCCATCAGGGATCGTGCACACCAAGGCGGATCCTATCCCCATCTTTGCTTCCCTCATGGCTACTGCGTCTCTCCATCTGAACCCTGAGGTCGGATTTACTCACCAGAGGTGGTACAAGGGTGCCAAGAGAAGTTCGGTTGGGACGAAACGAGCCCTGATCTCTTCGTACTTGAGCTGTTGGATATGGTACTGAAGGCATGGGCTAAAGTGATGCCAAAGTACTTTGGAGAAGATTCACCTTACATGTCTACCCTCAAGGGTGACTGGGGTGAATTTGAAGTGCCGAAGCCGGTCGTTCAGCTGAGCGACAAAAACACATCGCCATACTACTCATCTGCTCCGTAGCCTAACTGCTATCACGACAGTACTACAATGGCGTGGCGATAGGAAAGGCTTGTGATAGATAAAGTTTCTTATTATAGAGTATATAAGATAATGAAATGGTTACAATGAGTTGTACGGTACTTGAATTTTCCTATATCATCTTTATATCGTAGTAATTAGTCAGACGTTCTAGGGTTATGTTCCCATAGAGGTCAAGCTGCGTGAGCGCCTGAGCAAGAAGCTATGGAAGTACAAATTAGCACTCAGTGGCATATTTCTGTGGTCTCGGACTTTTTCAGAAGACTGTCCAACTTGATGGGAAACAACAAGGACCTGCCCCAGTAATGCTCTCGCAAACGCACCGGGAGGTGACCTCCAGAATTTCGCACTGCAATCCGGCAGGACATGAACGAGGTACTAACGTATCATGCCTTACTAAACATAAGAGACCTGAGTCCGGTCCCCTCAGGGGTCTCTTGATGCATTATGATGGTCACAACCTTTGGGAGGGCCACGAAGTAGAGGAGCCAAGTATCCCAGACCAGGCCCACCAAAGACAAAGCGTTGTGTATTCCTGAGCACCCATACTTATGAGTAATGGCCATGACCACTTCACACCCAATTTGGACCAATCAATTCCACTTCGATACCGCTGGGTTATTTGAGTGGCACAAGGAAATGAGCTGGAAAGTAGAGGCAGCGGGCTGTCCCCTACGAGAGGTGAACTTCTAGCTTCCTGGCTCACAGTGGAGTATGCCTATGTCGCGGCTGTAATCAGGACCATAAGAAGGTATGACTCCCTCAGCGTCAATAAGTGGTGGGTTTGAATGACCTTATATCATGTTGTATTTGACCAAAGAGAGAGAAGTGACTAAACAGACATCGATACTTGTTACTAATTAACACCTCTTTTAATATATCCCGTCTCGTGAACCAAAGTCATAGACTTGAATATCTTTGTGAAATCATTCAAACACTTGCTCCGTGCCTCCAGATGACCAGGCTTTGTGCTAATACCACTAGGAGGGTTGAGGTTAACAAACTCTTCCCAACCTCTCACCAGCAGGGGCCCTTGTCCTGTGAGCAATCCTTGGACGTAATTCAACGCAATATCTTCACAATTAAAGTGTTCATCGACATATTCTCGAACCTTTCCCATGGTGCTATCATCAGACCAGTAATAGTCCATAAAAGAAATATGTGAAAAGCAAAGGTTGGTCAGAACCATGGAGTATTCTTCCCGCTTATCTCCCGGACAGAAATTATAGCCATATTGACCATTAGCATCTATGTCGTAGCATCGAGCGAGGGCGCCTGTGAGACGGTATCGGCCGAATTTCTTCCATGTCTGGAATACAAATTCAAGGTCACTGGGGTGATAGTACACATCGTCGTCTGTCAAGAGTATGGCTTGGGTCTTGAAGTCGGGATCCGGTCGGAATTTCTCGTTGAGACTGTCTTGTAGACCTCTCCGAAATCGCACAGGAACTCCATGCTTTGATGTGAAGTTGGTTGGCGGTAAATCATCAACGTCGTCCCAGATGACGACAATTTCATGGAGTGACGGAATCATTTCTTCGAGTAAGACTGATAGCGTATGGTTCAGTTCTTTCGGACGTCGGTAGGTAAGCATAGCGACGGTGAATTTGTCGTCATCTAGATGGCTATACCTCGTCTTCGCCTCATTCCAGATAGCCTGAGGACTCCCTGTTCTTGCGATAGCAGGAGTTATTCGTTGGTTTGAGGGTATAACGGGTAGAGTTATCTGGCTGGCGTCCGTGTACGTTAGGCCCAGGATGAGAATTGACGCGACTATTGTGAAGATGAAGGTCTTATTGATGAGGAGGCGGGAAATGTATGAGCTCAAATTGCGAAGATAGAGGCTGGACGTTCCGACAAAACTGTGCCTGGAGCTCTTGTGCTTAGAAATGGGGGACATAGTTACTGACGGCGTACTGAAATAAAGAATAGCCCGTAGTTGCTACGAGCGGCGATACGATGACTTTATGTAAGTAGACAGCTAAGCACCTGTAAGGTAGCAGGTATGGGATTCTTTTAAATTCGTTTTATTTATTAAAGATTTATTAGTACAGGAACAAGGAGTACAGTACAGACTAATGTATTGCGTAAGCCTGTGTCATCAATGCCATTTATAACAAAGACTTTTAACTGTAAGTTTGCTAGTACGAGATAATTATCAGACGCCAAGGTTAGCGGTAAATTCCCGATATCGACCCCAAGGAACTATTGAGATACGACTTATCCTTGCTTGTAAACTAGTCTCGGTTCTCATAGCATGCTTGGGATGCGAGTCCCGTTCATTTCACGAACTGCAGGCTGGCGCGTCACTTCATGCCCAATCGAGATAAAAAGACAGAGGTATCAACTTAGAAAGCAGTTAGCCGAAAGAGCCCCTTTGCAATCAAAGGGACCGGAGCGCTTAAACTTAGCTCAAACATATATACTGGTATTACAGAATCATTGCGTGTCAAGCATGGAGACCCAGCTGTGTAAGGGGTTATCCTCACTCCCTTCTTATCATAGTATCCCTTTGACTACAGTATGCCGGGTTAGCTGACTTGGACCAATGGGGTATCTTGAATTTGAGCTATTTTACAGGGGTAGCTTTTGGTGCTAGCAATAGACTAGCAGTCAAACTTCTCTTAGGTATTTTTAATCAAGATACTTAGCGCCAGGGGCCTACCAATTGAAATCATTGTTTTGAGTTTTACACTGCCACAAAGAGTGACAACTCGGTCCGATCTGCCAATTTACTGAGTTGTCAGATGGCTCTAGACTTGGGCTTTACATTTCAATATCACACCAAATAATATAGTTCCGATCCGTGACCACAAAACTAAGCTAATGGTAGCCACGTCATCCCACTGTCCCGAAGCACAACGTCACTCTTTGTCAGTCCCGAGAGAGCCCACATTACGTTAAAAAACATAGCTAAAGTAAATATGTTTTACTCTTTTATACCATCAAATATTCTATCCAGATCCGCCGGGTTGCTCAGACTTGCACTCTTTACAGATTATCGGTCGGATTCCTTTTCTATTAGCGATGGCGACCATGTCTTGAAACTCTTGCCTAGAACTCATTGTAGTTTCCCTCAATTCCGAATGCAGCAGCACAGTTGGCATAGTCCGATTCATCTTCGGTGAGAGGGTCGTACCATGTTGAACAATATCTCCACCAGGTTAAAGAAGCTTTACAGCTTTGGAAACGATGTCACCGCCAGCTCCGTTGTGATAACGGCATCGATCAAAGGCTTTGACAACGGAAGCTAATTGCGTACATCTGCCTCCCACTTCTTTCTTAATGAAAAAACTTAAATAGCCCTCTATATCTAAAAACGTGAGGCAAACTAAGCTAAATGTTTTCTGACATTTAATTTACTTCAATCCTCTCCAGTTAGAATTTCCGGTATAGAGCAGTATCTAGCTCATTTTACTTCGGATCCGTTCTTGGTTCCGATGTTATCTCAATGCGGGGTAGTATTCACATATCCCTTCGTAGACGAAAAGGGGACTGTCTCCAGCTATTTAATGAGTACCTAGACTGTCTCCTTGTTCAAAGCCAATTCTGCGAGGTTAATGTAACAGAGTAAGCAAAGGTAAATGCACCAAAAACTCAGATCTAAAAGTCCGATTTTGGCTAGACACTTCCATCGCCATTACCCCATTGCACGAATCACCATTGTTGGAGCTGGGTAACTAAGCAGTCTAGAACTCCTGATGTTGATAACGTGGAAGACTGACAAACTGGGTATCAGGGTCGTCGGATTAGCCATCGCGGCTCAGCTTCCTCGAATACACGACATTACTATCATTGTCAAAAACCTTCCCGGTGATAAACAGACACTCGAATGGGCTAGTCCTTGGGCAGGGGCCAACTTTGTGGCTGGCTACTGCACTTCACCACGTGACAGAAAGATGCAACGTGATTCTTTCATTAAGCTCTGGTTCTTAGCCAGCCGATATCCAGAGTCCAGCGTCGAAAAGATTCCGATGGAAGAGTTTTTCGATGAAGAGCGAACGGAGGGTGACCTTTGGTTCAAGGACTTTGTCCCAGACGTATGCATTCCAGAAAAGGTGGACAGTCATCAGTACTAATTGGGACACTAGTTTTGCTTACGTACAGAAGAGGAGTTGCCAGATGGAGCAAAGGGCGGACGTACCTGTGTGTTTGTTTCTGAGGGGCTTGTTGCTTCAACTGACCAATTGCAGATACAACAATTGTGCTAAACCCTAACATCTCTCTGGTATGGATGCGCAATACTCTTGAGACGTCAGGCGTCAGGTTCAAGAGACTGGATCTTCATACATTATCGGATGCGCGCCACCTCGGCCACGATGTTCTTATCAATGCAAGTGGCCTGGGACCCAGGCATCTGGTTGATATTCAGGATCCGGACATGCTGTTCCTAAAGGGGCAGATAATTCTGGTGAAGAGTGATTACAACAAGTCTATGATGCGTGATGATGGAAAGGACTACACATACGTCATTCCTCGACTTGATGGAACGGTGATTATAGGAGGTACTAGGGACCCAGATATAAGGTATATTAACATCCGTGTTCTCACCTACAACACTACTAATCCCCACTTCGCAAACAGTAATATGGAAGTAGACCTGGCCGTTGATAAGGACGTGAGTCATGTTCTCACTTGCAATGGCGTGAGGTCTTAACGTGTTTCAGATCACATGGAGAGTTAACAAGAGCCTTCCCGCCCATTTTCCTGCAGACCCAGCAGACTACGACATTGTTGGGCATAATGTTGGTATTCGCCCCTAGAGATCAACGGGAATGCGCGTCGAAAAGGAGATCAAAAACGGCCAAAACATCATTGACGCATATAGTAAGCTATATATATATATACATGGAGAGATATAGTATGCTTAGCTGATCAGACTTAGGAATTACTGGAGGGGGATATATCTTCGGACTCGATGTGGCATCAGAGGTTGCTAAGCTTGTTGATGAATTTTTATGTCCTGCTGGCAAAAACCGTTTATGAGCTACGATAATTTTAAGACTAGGGTTGTATGACTACCTCTTTGACAAAATGCTATACAAAGGCAGTTGTTGATGCCGGCCCCAATACCTATAAGAATGTTCTATCCTAGCTGGACGGCACCTTTGACACATCGGCAACGAGATAAATGTTGACTAACACCATGTGCCAAAAACAGAAAATTATATGGCCTTTGATGTTATTGCCAGCTTTGCCTTTGGTGAGCAATTTGGCTTCGTTGAGAAGGGTGAAAACGAATATGGTCTCCTGAAGATCATTGACACCCGCGGCGAATTTATGAACGCCCCTGGATCCCTTTCGCCTTTCCTGAGATCTTTGATGAGGTACAATCCTTTCGAATCATTCTGGAAAAATGGATTCCGGGCATCAGCAAGCCTTGCAAAGATTGGAAAGGAAGCATTCGAGAAGCGAAAGTCGTCAGCTAATAATAGCCGAAAAGACTTACTAAGCTTCCTCTTCAATGCGAAAGATCCGGATGCGAAGCAACCAATCCCAGAAGACGAAATTATTGCCGAGTCGGTCACCCTTATCGTTGGTGGGAGTGATACAACGAGTAGCACCATGACCAACTTTATTGACTTTGTGGCTTATTGACTTTGTGGCTTATTGACTTTGTGGCTTATTGACTTTGTGGCTTATTGACTTTGTGGCTTGTGATGAGGACTTGCAGCTACAGATCCAACTGGAGATCGACATGATTACCGGGGTAAGCCTTCTGATGACTGGGTGTCGAGTGAGAAAAGTTGAACGAGTTGTCGTTGCTGCTTGCAACTTTGAGGGAAGTCATGCGCCTTCTACCAACCAGTGCCACTGATGAGCCATGGAGATGCGGTGAATAAGTGGAATCAATGAGCTCTCTATCTAAAGAGGATGTGAAATGAAGCTCAGAAATAGATGAGTTAGATTACTTTCCCGACAATTGATGCTTAGTTATAATTGTCGTAATCTATGCGAGACGTCATAATGTCACACGAGCCAAAGCATCACATTCCTAGCTCTGTGACATTTCCAGTCCGTCACCGTCGTCATGATAAGAGTTTCAACCTCATAGTGACACCTGAGCCGTTAAAATTAGTTTCTTGTGTTCAATTCGATCAGCCAAGACGCGGGAACTGCATTGTTTTAATAACCATTGCAGTTGGACGTGTTGTGGCTGGAAGCCCACTTTATCTGGAAGAAATGCTTCGGGCCAGTGCCGAGTGGCTTGGCTTACGATTTGCCATGTCACCAGTGACGATTTTTCCGATTCGGCACTTCAAAACCGGATATTATCAGAGTTAAGTTAGGCCCGGATTGCAGATCTTGCAATCAATCGTCCAACATGTTACCTGCATACGGTATTCTTACGCTGAGGCAACCAGAGAGAAAGTCTTGTCCCTGGAGAGAGTGAGATGACGTTGAATCGACCGATTCTTTGCTGCTGTTTCTTTCCACTCGGTACTCTATGTGTTTCTCTCTATATCAGAAATGACTGACAAAGTTCTCTCTGCTGATTCAACCTCTCAGCCAAAAGTTCCAGCTGCAAATAAAACATCAGACTTGAGAGATGACGGACATGTACAGAGAATTGTGACTCTCAGAGGCAATCCAAGAAGTCGCGTAAGATATCATCCTCGCTCGCAAAGGCTCGCTGACCAATCTCTCGCAAGATACTCTCGGCTCTTCCAACAAGGCCATTCGCATCGGACAGATCCCTCCCTTCTACTGCCTGGTCTTCGCCCTTCACCAGTCTCTTTCATTTTGGCGAGATTTGTCGAATCTTGTATCGTAGTTCATTCCACGTCAAATTATAACAATATACAAATGTTCTCTCGTTCGAAAGTGAAGGTAGAGCTACTGCAGCAACCAAAAGACGTGCTGGATCCTGAACATCAGTGCAGCATGCTGCGAGATATGTCAGTTTATACTGCTGGTAGTGGCTGATGAGAGATGGAATGCCTACCAACTGAACCAAAGACCTTGTCCCATTCACCCTCAGCCGCCGCTTTCCAAATGCGGAAGGTAGAAGTAGTGTTTTCTGGATTCAAGGCCCTCCCAAACTATCCATCAGGTACCACACAGGTTGCAACAAAGGGAAGCTGGTTCGTGCCAACCCATAACCAGAACGCCAATTCTGCCAAAGCCCGACTGGCGCTATAGACGTCCGCTAATCTATCGAAGCCATCGACTTTCGGCTCACAATAGGCCTTCATGATGGCTCCGTAGTTAAACATGGCTGAAGTGATATGGTGAGGGTGGTTATAATTGGTAGATTCAACTGCTTTGGAGCTCGAACTGAGGACGTAGCGCTTAACTCCAGCGCGAGCTGCGGCTTGAAGACTATTATTAGTCCCTTCGACCACAGGCTCTACCACCTGCGCAGTGTCTGTATTCAGTATGATTGGTGTTGAAACATAGATTATACCCTTAGCCCCTGTGATGCAGTGATTAAATTCTGTCACGGAATAGAACAGGAAGGTGCCCTCTCACCTTTGAAGGCATCATCAAATGCCCCTTCAGCTTCAAAGTCGGTCACCTGGATCAGCTCAAACACTTCTCCACTTGGTATCAAATAAATCATGCATCCATTGCTGGTTTTTCTTTACATCTCTCATAGTTCCTCGGACGAAGAAGCCTGCTTGGAGGAGCTTTTCACACGTCTCGAGCCCCATGTAGCCATTAGCACAGTTGACCACAATAATGGAGCCCAGTGGAATTGCAGGATCATAAATAAGCATCGTGATAATTTGAGTTAGAATGTAGAGCGGTAGAGCGGTAGGGTGAAGTGCCTTGATATCGAGGATTTCTTCCTCGATTATGCAATTATATATACTGCTTTCTATATAACCACTCTATTCAATGAAATCAGAGGAATTATAAATCTTATACAGTTTTGTATTATTCAGCTTTGCTTTGTAATTGTGATATCTTGCATTATAAAAGCCTAACATAAGAGCCAAATTTATAAGCTTAGTCACAGATGAGGTTAGCGTTGCGCGCATGTCGCGATAATGGTAGATTCCTAAGATCACATTATAAGCCGCCATAAAGGAGCATTAAACATTTCACTCAAGATCTAGGAAATCTTCTACTACTTTTATAGAATTTAGGCGGTTTCATGGTTGAAATCATGTCAATATAACTGACTGTATTTTCCCCAATGATGGAGCGGTGTTTATCAATTTACCTTCCTTTCGCAGAATAATATTTAGCAGATGCTCATCGTCCCTATCCCAGGGGAACCCATGAGCCATAAGATCCTCAGTTGCCCTTCCAGTTTCTATAGCTACTGTGTGTTGATATTCGCTAATATTCATGCTAATAACTCCATACAATAAACTCGACTTTGAAGGTTAAATCCAGATATCCTAGCTTTATATCAGTTTATGTCATGGGACGAATGTGTTCGATCTTTATCGATTGCAAGCCCTGCGTTACATAGCCAGTTAAGGAATAGCCAATCGAGCAGAGTTAACTCTAATAAGCTTACTTCTTTACTGTTAAGCTTACTTGTTATTTTATACCCCTGTAGTATTAGTGTCAATTTTAGTTAACGTGGTTGATAAGCGAGCGTCGTAGACAAGCGAGCGTCGTAGACAAGCAAGCGTCGCACTTTTCCCTCCTATATC
>VYWZ01002782.1:0-12546 GCA_008711595.1 Fusarium xyrophilum
CGTGCAGTCTACCTATGTCAGTACAAGCAACAGTTGACAACACAAAAACCACAAACAAAACCCCACGAAGACCTATCTACACAGCAAACAAACCAACCCCCCCCCCCTGTCCCCTGTCAGTCCTCGGACGCAGACTCCCCCAAAAGGCAGCTTACCCATCCTCTCATCCCCACACTCTCATTCTCCATCCAGAAACACCCCATGTCGATCACCGGCACTACCTTAGCAGCGTGGCAGCGTCTCAGCCTTTGACTGGACCCTGCACTGTATGTATAACTCGGCACTGAATCAGACGCTCGATATCCCGATAGTCATCTGCTCGCCCATCACGATGCCTCGTGCCTGAGAGATCTAGGGACTTGAAACCCATATACGTGCCTCGGAGAGGATGCAGGATGTTGTTGTGCGCCGGATGTATGTCCAATGAGGAAGGAGCATGGATTCTGTGGTTTTATGTATATGCTTGGTCTTGCATGGAGATGGTGATGTGATTAGAGGAATGCCGATATGGTCTCTTGGCCCAGAGTGATATAAAGACGCTTGTGTAGCGACCAAGCTATGCAATGCTCTTCACCTCTCTCTTCACCCCTCTCCGAGTCTCCTGTCCTCAATCAGGCATCTCAAGATGAAGTTCTCCATCGCTCTCCTCGTTCCTGTTGCTGGCGTCCTCGCCGCACCTACACCCGTATGGCACTCTCCACTATCCCCCTCATGATATTATCTCTGACATGTCTAGCCCGGCATCCCCAGTGACTCTACCGCCCGCTCACTTCTGAGCGGTCTCACTGTCGCCGCCCCCACCAACACAGGCACCTATGACCGCGACCTCTTCCCTCACTGGGAGACCTATGAGGGTGCTTGCAACACTCGGTGATTGCACCCATATCAGGAGACATGCGTCCAGATAGATACTAACAAGCCTGTCAGTGAGTACGTCTTGAAGAGAGACGGCACATCCGTTGTCACCAACTCGGCCTGTGCTGCGACTTCCGGCACTTGGAAGTCTCCCTATGATGGAGCCACCTGGACACAGGCCAGCGACATCGACATCGACCACATGGTTCCACTGAAGAATGCTTGGATCGCAAGTCCCCCTCGTCAACACCTGGAGACACCAGCTGACGACACATCCTAGTCTGGAGCCGCTTCGTGGACCACCGCCAAGCGTACTCAGTTCGCCAATGATGTTACACGACCCCAGCTGTGGGCAGGCAAGTCAATTCCAATGCAGTACGCCCCGAGAACAACAATCTAACATCATCACCAAGTTACCGACAATGTCAACCAGGTAAAGAGCGACAAGTCCCCCGATTCTTGGAAGCCTCCTCTGACCAGCTTCTACTGCACCTACGCCAAGAGCTGGATCCAGGTCAAGAGCTACTGGCAGTTGACTATTACCAGCGCCGAGAAGACTGCTCTCGGTTCCATGCTTGACTACTGCTAAGTCAATACGATTTGGGAAGTGGTTCATCGGGAGTATTGTACATATTGGAATCAGGTGCCTCCAAGAACTCACGGACTGGCGACGTTATACAAACCACGAACCGCAATATTCTGCTACTCCAAATTCTACAGTAAAGTCTGAAGATCAAGTTGAAATGGGCTTCATGTGAACTGCGCAAAGATATTTTCAAAACATCCAATCTTCATATTCAGTGATATATTCATATATCGTCCCAATATCACTACAAAGTAGAGTATTGATTTTATACGCATCCAATTACCAAGGCATTAATAACGCCCCGTCTTCTCCACCATCAATCAGCCCAACGCTCTCTCTTTTCTGTATACGCCGCTGGATTATCCGTGAACCGCAACATCTGGGGGTATCAGGGCTGTTTGGTTGCCCGTGAGCGAGAAAAGAAAGAAATAGCAAAATAAAAGTATCAATACCAACTCCAAATATGCAGCAAACGTCAAAAAGCTGATGCGTCTGTATGTATGTATGTATGCTTGTTCGTACATAGACCGTTTCAAGGTCTCAATGTTACATCCCCTTCATCGTCACTACTGACGTCCATGTCGCCTTCACCGAGTTCACCTCGCGCAGCTCTTTGCGCCAAGTCCCTCTCGTGATAGATTTCTTGCTTCCTCGAATCAGCTTGTCTGAGACAGTCGACATATGTCGTGAACTTGACGATTTCGCGTAGCAGATACGCGCTCTTGCGCTCCCAGTTAGCCATGGCCTTCACAGCGTTGCTGCCTCTAGGGGTAAAAGCCAGAAGCATGGGGCTGCGGAGTCGGTTGTGCGTCTGTAGTTCTGCCTCGATCCCTTTGACATAGGTGTCCAGAGTCTGGAGCTGCTCTGCTTCAGGCTGGTTGCTGGGCCGCATGCTCTGGGTGGGTGGTGCCCATTCGGCAATGTGAATTCGATCGCCCGGTAGCTTACCACGTCCACTGTTGTTCGTGAAAGCACCTGCAACGTGATCAAAGCTTGATCCTCGAGCACTACCACTGTTGACACTTGACCTCCGGCCGTGTGCTGCGCTGCTTCCGGGTCGCGATGTCTTGCCAGTCGTAGTCTCGTTGATAGCCGATACCAAAGCGTTGTTGACAATGGCCTCACTCCATCCATACTCGATGTTACTTATACCACCAGTCAACGGATGGGTACTCAAACGAGCGCTCCAGTAGTTGGCTGTAGTAACAAATTCCTTGCAAATCTCGGGTGTGCCGACTTGGAATAAGTGCACAGCGCCATTAGGAAGGCTCAGCGCCCATACATGTGGGCGGGCCCGAGAGTAACCTGGCGGTGGAAGCGCAGATGCAAGAGTCTGTCGTAGGTTATAGCAGCCCAGATTCGTTGCGTTATCTTGCCAATTGCCACCGCCGACAATAGCAGGGGCACCGCCAGCGTCTCTGCCGCGGTTTCTCGAACGGACAGATTTGTTAGGCTGGAATGAGAACAGATTCAGCTGTCCCTTTTGGATGACAGCAAAGACTTCTGACCAATTTCTGGCTTTGGCCTTCTTGTCCACGCCATCCAGGTGGTGCTTGTGAGTGACCATTCCTTCCTTAACCCAGGGGGGTCCAGCAAGTTCAAGAGACTCATCTTCAAGGAGCTGGGTTGCTGGGATCTCAGAACTCATGATGGATGGGGCACCGTCCCCGTACATTTCTTCATCTCGAATGATGGCCTGACTCAGTGCATTTGCAAAACCTATCGATTGCTGATAGTCCCCTCGAGGGAGGTGAGAGCCAAAGGAGTCTTGTGAAACAGATGTTTGGGTCCTCCCAAGAGAGTGGCGGCTCCATGTGGCAGAGGACGGTGTAGGACTCCATAGTGAATTGCCATCATCGAAACTTGTACGGCTGGAAGAAAAGCCGTTGCGGCTCATTCCAGCGCGAGATCGACTCTTGGATGTCCACCTTGCTGTATTGGCTCGACCGTTCTCATTGATTCGGCCGCGAACAGATAGCTGGCTCTCCGAGGGAGCCTTACTAAGGACACTGGGAGTTCTCTTCAGCATCCCCATTACAGAGAGTCCTCCACTGTGGGAAGGCTGTAGGCTGGCGTTCTTCTCAGATTCAGCGCCAAACAAGGGCAGCCTTTCATCTCTGATAGAGGTATAGATTCCCTTGAGGACAGTCTCTATCTGTTCCTCCCAGGCCTTTCTCGTGCCATTGAAACGGGACTTGACCAAGGGGCCGCAGTCTTCGATGCCCTCGCCAGGTAGCGTACCCGAGTCCGCACGAGCCGGGGGTCTGAAAGAGTTTCTGAAGGAACGTCGGTCCTGCTCAGAAGGCGGGTCCTGGTTCTCACCAGCCGCAACACCATTCTTGTCTGGAAGAATGCTTGGGCGGTGGAAAGCATCAGGGGTGGATTCATCGACAGCCTGCAAGATGGTTGTCATGGTATTCTTGATAAACTGACTGCGGGTCATTTTTGACTCAATATCAGCCAAGTGCAGGTCAGTATTGAGCAGCATAATTGAGTAGCAAATGGTATGAATCACATCTATCACAGTTAGTTTAGAAAGTCATCGGATAGCTCATATGCTTACCAGTTGCCTTGAACCCATGGTTAGGATTGCAGTCACACCATCTTTTAGAAAAGGCCACCAAGATGCGATCAACTTGCTGAGTCTCGGCCCGAAAAACCAATCGTCCACAAACTTGTCTCAGTGCTTGAACAATGCTCTGGTTAGTAAAGTCGTACAACTCCATATAAGCTTGGAGTGTGCGCTGTCTGATCGGGCCCTCTTCACCCATCCACGAAGCAGCCTTCTCCTTCTGGATGAAGTCCTCATTACCGTCGTAAATCTTTTGTGCCTTTTGACGATCATCTTCGGTCGGGTCTCCGATGACAAACTCGGGTTCGTCAATACCCTTGTTTTTAATCGAGTCGAACGTGCCAAGTACTTTGGGACTAGGGTCTGCCGAGCTTTCGATCCTCACGCTAGGGGGAGCACTGAGAGCAGACTTATAATCTGTACCAGTCGAAGCTGATCCTGGACTAGAGGCTCGAGCTCCTTCGATCGGCAGTGCCAGGTTGGAGCGGTCTGGCTCATCCTCGGAATCGGATTGCTGTCGACGATGGGAAGGCTTCCTGGACCCAATTTGGTCTTTGCCAGGTCGAGGAATGTCTCTTGCTGTACTGTTATCGGGCTGCTTGGACTGAGTTTGGGACACGCTAGCAGGCTTTCGGTTCAAAAATCCACGTTCATCCTCATTATCACTAGCCCCATCAAGGTTCAGGAATGAGTTATTTCGCGACTCGATCGCTTTGGTAGGTCTTTCAGGTGGAGGGCGGGATGATGTACTGTTGTTGTTTCGCTTGTTGAGCTGCTCATCAGACTCTGAACGGACTGTTCTGATCCTAGCATTGGGGCTTGGCGAATAGTCAGGCGAGAACTCTCGCTGATATCCTTCTCTTTCTACAGCCCTGTCGTCTCGTTCCGGTGTCATGTTGGAAATATCGGCCAGTGGAGACGGTCCTTGAGAAGCAGAAGTTCCCGGAGCACTCTGACCAGACCTGAGGTACGGGTTCATAACCTTGCGTAAACTGCTGACGGGACTTGGCTGTGGTGGATAGTTGCCATCTCTATCCTGAGGAGCCAGGTTAGGCGCAGCTGTAGGGACGGGAGCTGCAGGCATTGGGGGTAGAGGAGGAGTATCTTCAGTAACGGACTTCTTCCGCCGACGGAAGAACGAGGATGGTTTCTTTTGTAGTACGGGGTGATGAGAATGTGATGACGATGTGTCGCGAGATGGTGGTGCCGATGCACTGCCAGCCATCTTGTCGGCAGAGGGATTCGATTGTGGTGCCGGAGGGTTTGTCGTTTCGTTGTTATGTGAGTTATTGCGAGACGATCCAAACACCCTCCTGAAAAAGCCTGGACGCTCCTTGACGGGTGCAGGTGCATGTGTTGCAGGCGTTGGGCCGCTGTGCACGGTAGGGTCCTTTGATTTACCATAGCCAACATTGGGTGCAGGCGCCGAATCAAGGTCCAGGGCTGGCACAGCAGGTGTAGGCTCCCGAGAAGTGACAGGCTTGCGTCCCGACACGCTCTTCAGAGAGCGACTGCTGCGTTTATGATCGAGCGTCGGGGGCTCGAGAGGTGGAGGTGGCATTGGTGGTGGGATAGACGAAGGCATTGCCGACATTGCAGGAAGCGACGGCTCCCGTGGTGAGCCACCCGGGACGGTAGGGGTCGGTGCTGCATCGTATTCGTCGTCGATGTAACTATTCGGGAATTCGACTCGAAAGGGAGACGGTTCAACAACTGAAGCCTGTGCTGCTTGCTGTTGAGGTCCATAGTCAAAACTTGCAGATCTTCCAAACCCGCGTCCATATCGTTGGCTTCCAAGTACCTGAACATAACCAGCGTCAACACTAGCGGTACTACTGCTCTTGCTGCCCGGTTTGCCCCCTCTCGAATGCATGGCTCTCGATGAGCCTGCTCTGTGACCTTCGCGAACGCTATTAAGGCGCGGGAAACTTGATTGGAAATTGGAGCTACTATTGCTCCGCCGGCCGCGACTCGATATACGACTAGAATCGTCTGCTCCTTCAAGATCCGAGCTATAAGAATATTGGTGACCGTTGGGTCGGGGGGGGCCTGCGACAGAATTGGAGGCTACCCAACTTCTAGTCTGCTCGGCGGCGCCAAACTGGGGCGAGGTCTCGTCGAAGGGATGTATACGGGATGCAGGTGTGGATGATGGGCCGTACTTATCGCTCAACTGTGCCATGGAGAATTGGTCGAGAGACATGAGCATATTAGCCACGAGGGAGTCTCGGGTGACGTTGCGAGGAGACAAGGATAGATCGTGGGAGTCGCGCTGGGTGGATGATGGAGGTAGACGGTCGGCCATATCGTCCTCGACGGGAGTGGGATTCTCTAGAAAGGACTCATGCGCGTGAGTATTGGAGGCGGGTAACCTGGTAGGCGCCCGATTGTTGTCGGAATTCGTATGGGCTAGAGACCTTGACTTAGATCTGGACTTAGACTGGGACACGCGGTATTCTGAATCCCGAGGAGGCGGCGTCCGTGGGTGCGGAATGGCGTCCCTTTCCCTCGACAGCGGCGAGGCAAGGGATGAAGTATTTGTGTTGATGTTCAGGTCGGTATGTGGCCGACGTCGAGTCTTGCGACGAGCATTGTCGTTGGAGGATGAAGTTGAGTTGGACGGCATCTTGACTCGATGGGGGCCGGGTCGAGAAAAGGGCTTTTTTGTCTGGCTGGTCTGCTCAGCTCAGCTCAGCTCAGCTCAGCTCCCTTGGCTCGCACTCTCACCTGCAACCTGCAGAGCTAAATCTCCTCTCACCAAACCAACCCAGGCCAATCTGAGTATAGGTACAGAGTATCCGTAGGCTAGTTGAGCAAGAGAAGCCGGCTTCCGCATGGGTCACCAAAAAAAAAAAAAAAAAAAAAAGAAAGAAAGCCACGCGCGAACGATCGGGCCAGTTGGCTGTTGGCTTTGACGGACAACGGGGGCCCAGGAATTGTGACGTGCAGAGTTGGCTGATGCTAAGTATTTCGACTCTCGACGGCGCCGCGAGGAATCTCAATCTAGCAGCACCAACCAGTCTTACGGTACAAAAGTTGGTAGGTACCGAACGTATGTATAAGTGTACAGTACCTGCGTCTTGACCATCGAAACAATCATCCCAGTCGAGCTTCGGCGATAGATCTAGGGTCTAATTCGCTGCAAAATCGTTCTTTTCGGTGCCAACCCAGGGGGGGGGGGAGAAGTGCCTGTAAAGAGGGGCGACAAGAGTCTTTGATGCAGGGGGGAAGTTGGGGTGTTAATTAAGCAGTTGAACTCATCAACGCCAGGAAGTACCTGGTACGGACTAAAATGAGGGCAACTGAAAGACTGAGGAATGCTCATGAAACGTTCAGAGGAACGAGGATATGCGCGTGAGCGTATCCGTTCGAGGTTACACAGTGTCCTAGTTAGAACTCAAGACCCAATAGACGAACTTGTTTTGATCTTTAGGCGCCGTTCAAGTGCGTGCCCGTATGGATCCAATGTTTGCGTGGTACGGAGTACCAGTGCAGTTAATGAATGGAGATTGTAGAAGCACATCCACGTACGTACGTACGTATGGATTGGATCGGATGCCAGGTATTTGGGTGTCAGTGGACATCATCACCACAACCACCTGAAAATGGATCTACTTACTAAAGCAACCAGCAGGACACGATGCTGCAGAGAACGTTCAGTCATATGGACGCATCTGCAGCTGCAGATGAAGAGCATGTATATGTAAATTCATCAATCCTTGCTTCACCTAAAAACGCCAACCGGAGAATGTCCCATTATCACTCCATATGTATGAATGATGATATGCGCTAATTCCCGCCAACCTAAACTTGAATGAACGTACTCTGTAATTCAATAAAAACCAAACCTTGTCAGGCTTTCAAACAATGTCAATCGTGGAGACAGAACCAAAAGGTTCCTTCCAGCCTTACCGCTCCCGAGTCTGTAAGTAAACTCTAATACTCGACGGATACAAAGTCAAATCGATCAACTATGGCAAAGGATATGTCAGTGCCATCACCTGGAGAGTGCGTGAGTCCTTGGGCTTTAGCCTTCCATCTTGTCCAACCTTTTTTTCTGGAGCTGTCAAAACGACTGTCCCAACGGGCTGGGCGTTGAGGCGAGTCCAAGGACCCTGACAAGGAGGCCCCTTTTTCTCTTATTACTACTCTGTACAGAGTACACTGTCGACTATACATACTCCCCCGAATGCGCGTGAGCATCTTCATCTGCCGCGGCGCCGTTCCCCTTCGGCGGGATTGCTCGAGTGGGCACGAAAGGGGGAAGAGAACAGGGATTCATTCTGAGGAACATCGTTCCAGATCAGAATCGACGGTTGACCCGTTGAGAAGCCATGTGGCCAGACTAGGCTTAGAAGAGAGTCTTGGTTGCATTCAACTCACAACGTCTGTGTCTGTGCTCACGGGTAGGCTCCTCTCCGGAGTCCGAGGTACGATAGTGAATTACTTTCGTCATTGAGCCGGTCGGGGAGATACCAGTAGTACATAGTTAACTCAAAGATGTTTATAAACAATGGACCCAGCAGCAGTCACTCTCGGATCTCTTCCGTGGACAACCTTTCCGTGCAACTGTGACATGCCATCATTTGTAAAGACGCGCCACAGGCTGAACAGAACCACCAAACTACAAGCATGGCTAATAAGATGGCGTTCATCGTCTTGCAGAAGTTTCGAAACCAAAAGCCAAAGCGTACGTGCATATAATACATAGATACATACATAGACCGCCGAGTATCACGATCAGCTCGAACATCTTCCAGGAACAGATAGTTGACTCCCTTAAACTGGATACATATCAACATTGGTTCTCCGAGGACATGATTCATCGTCGGTTTGTCGCGGCTGCAGGGCACGTGAGACATTAGGTGGATAGAATGCGCTTGGCACTATTCGCTATTCGTAAGCAAGTTGTGGCTGGAGTTGATCAATCATTTTCCTGCGATATTGTTCACACGCATAGAGTCCAGAATTTTGACCATTTCTCATCGTGTCGTTTTACTACTGTACTATAGTAAGTATATAGCAACTACCGCTAGACTGCTATGACCTTAGTTAATCTCTCTGACTCTGCGTTATTGGTTACATTGTCATCGTCGCATAGTAGCGAGCTCCATGTAATTTCCATGACTCAGACCTGGAGATTGGTAGAGGACATGTTATCTCAATGTGCTGTGATCGCGATAGCTTCATGTTTTCAAACTGAGTGACATGGGCGTAAAGAACCGAAGTACATATACCCAGTAATTGTACCAGCCAAGGTCAGCGCTGCCGATCCCGCACAGCCCAGGTGACGGTTACCTAGGTAGCCTAGGTAGCCCAGAATCTCTAGAACATTCAATATCAGAATCCCACCTGTGAAAACATCAATCTTGCTTTGAACGATCGCCAGAATATTCCATTACTACTGCAAACGCAACCGACCACAGGCCAGACGGTCTTCTCACCATCGACCATTTTCAAATAAAGTGGTGACTGCAGAAGAAGTCTCTGTATACTGCGGTATTCTTATCTAACACGTCAAGTCGTATGAACTTATCGAAATGGCGTCTTTCATTGCAGACAATTCTTCATCACCCTCCAACAGCTGGCCCCTGGATCGGTTCGTCCAAGATCCTGGATATCTCGCATACCAGGAAGAACTTCGATGCCTCATCTTCAACACAGCTCAGACTGCAGCACCATCCCGCGAAACTTCACCTACGCTTGGAAACTTTGGGCCAACTGACGAAGAACTGGCAGCTCAGGCTCAGGCAAAGTCAGCCCTTGCTTCCGGACGACGACTTGAATACCTCAAGAACTATGTCGCCCAAGTAGCTCCCTGGGTACTTACATCATGCGTGTGCTTACTCAGTTACTAACACGCTACAGCTCGATATGTTGGATAGCAACGGAGCATTCACTGTTCAAGTACCAGTCCTTGCTCGAAGTTGCCCGGCTCTTCTCTATGCAGTGCTCGTCCTGTCCGCTCGCCAGATGGAGCGTAAAGAGGCGAGGCAGCATTCGTTCGACAGTCTAGAACTCTACCTGGAAGCCATTCGTCTATTTAACCCCCTAATTCAAGCCCGAGACCTCACCATAATCCCGATATGCGTCATTCTCTGCTGTCTAGAAATGATGTCCGCAAGTCCACAAGACTGGCGCCGTCACCTCGAAGGGTGTGCTGCCCTCTTTGATTCATTTGATGTCAACGGTTTTAGTGGCGGCCTCCTACAAGCTGTCTTTTGGTGTTATGCAAGAATGCGTTTGTGTGTTCGTCATAATTTCTCATCTGTGTCGATATTGACTTTGTTTTAGATCTATGTGGTGCGCTCATTTCTGATGGAACTCAAGGCACGCTGGTACCACTGGACAAATGGCTACCTCCTGGCTCGGATCCAAACTCCGCTGCTGACATCTTTCGAGACCACCGCCCACCCGATATGCACGCCAATTACTCAGTATATCTCTGCTCTAAAGTCTGTGAGCTTGTTGCTGACCGCACTCACTATGTCGAGCTTGGGGAGAACAATGGTTGCGATTCTGCAACTTCTGAAAGACGGTGGCTACGACTCTGGCACGATCTTCATACTTGGTTGGAGGATCGACCAACAGAAGTGGTTCCTGTCCAGTTCATTGAAAGTCGACCGTTTCCTCAGATCCTCTTTGTTCATTGGGCTGGGATCTCATCTAATCAGCTTCATCACACAGCCTGCACGCTGTTGCTAGGATCGAAACCTCGGGAAGTCAAGCTCGACGTGGGACCGATAGGATCTTCCATCTGGCATGCCGAATGTATACGCGGTATTTCCTTGACCAACCCTCATCAAGGCTGTCTCAATAATGCCATCCAGCCGCTTTGGATTGCAGGGAGACTTCTCAGTCACAAGTCAGAACATTTGCTTCTCTCCAAGCTGATACTGAGCATAGAGGCGATGATGGGGTGGGCAACTAATTGGCGCACAGCCGACCTTGAACACGCATTGGGTTACAAGGTCAGATGAGGTGTTTATCGTCTCCCCTCTTCACTACTGTACAAACAAATCACGGGAAACGGTTGAAGTCGATACCATCACCAGCCAACGAAAGGGGGATCCAGTGAGTAAAAAGTCATGAGTCTCGTCTATTCAAAATCCTCCAGGTTATTGATCCCATCCTATAGCTTCATTATATCGCTCAGTCCATAGCTTAGGCAAAGATACGGAGAGGAAAGTTAGGAAGATAAAAGCCAGGATCGTTGAACCTTAGCCCGCGGTCTAGAGCAGAGATGCTCTCAATCTCTTCTTGAGAAAGGCCAAAACTCACAACAACCAGATTCTGCGCTAGGCGGCTGGGGTTGTTTGATTTGGGGATGACAGCAATGTTGCGCTGCGTCGCCCACCGTAGTAAAACCTGAGCAGGAGTTTTGCCATGTTTTCCAGCAATGCGCTTGATGAGGCTAGACTCAAGAAGAGGCTCGGCACCGTGAGCTCTCTTAGAGAAGATACCAGGGAGCTCCTTGAAGCTTTGGGGCCCAAATGACGAGTAGACTGTGACCGCAATGTTGTTCTCTTGAGCCATAGCAATGAGGTCTGGCTGGACAAGGTAGGGGTGGTGTTCGATCTGCAGAGAGGATATAGGGCGACGAGCGTAGCGTTGCACATCATAGAGAGACTGGGCTTGGGCCTGGAAGTTGGACACGCCGATGGACTTGGCGATACCTTAGTCGACAACTTCCTCGAGCGCCTCCCATGTCTCGCGAATGGGGACGTTAGCCGGCTTGACAGTACCTTGATCATCCATCCACCAGGCCTAGACGAATATTAACCAACATGCACAGGAGGAATTCGTATCAAACATACAGGATAGCGACGTTTCTCAGACTCAATATACTCGAGGACAACCGGGAAGTGGATGGGATAGAGATCAATATATCCAAGACCCCATGCCTCATTCTGGGATTGGGCAAAGGCACGGGCATGTTCTTTCGAGTGGTAGTTATTCCAAAGCTTCGTGGTGACAAAGATATCCTCGATAGCGCGCTGGATACCCCGGCCCGCCTCCTTTTCGTTTTGGTAATCGTATGCTCCGTCGAAGAGTCTGTATCCGGACTTGATGGCCTACATGGTTGTTAACACAGTTGAATCGTGAAGAAGTATGGGTTCTCACATTGTAGATAGTCTTGGCTGCTTGGTCGGCGGGAACTTTCCAGAGGCCAAAGCCAACCAAGGGCATTTCATGGCCAGATGCGAGCTTGACGGTAGAGGGAGCCATTGTGTTGGATGTAAGTAGCCCAATTTCGATTTGGATTGTTTTGACTGGTAATTAGAAAACAGAATAAGGAGGGAATGAGACTTGGACAGAGCGTCTTGAGCTGCTCTCTTATCCATCTTGACCTCCAGTATCCGCTTGACCAACATCTCGAAATACCTGTTATGATAATATCAAAACTGGTTCGGTACTGTCCCAAGTCATAAACAGCAGCAAAATCCCTACCGCTTCCCGACGCTTAGTTATTCCTCATATGGTAATATTTGTGAAGCTAACGAGTCAAGACTACAGAAGTCCATAGGGCTTA
>VYWZ01002784.1:0-10239 GCA_008711595.1 Fusarium xyrophilum
GGTTTGGGGGCGTTAGAGCGAAAACGAAAAGGTCGGGGGGCTGCTGAGTTATGTATACTTGCAAACCATATAATAACTATTTGTGTTGTCCTTTGATTGACATGGTGGTTGATGCCGTGGATTGCTTTACTGGAACGTCGGTTCGCCATGTGTATTGATTGCTGGCAACTCATGTGCAAGCTACAGAAGGTAGACACTAAATAACGATGCCGACATGAAACTTTAAGGTGAGCGGGTGAAGGCTTGGCGATGGAAGGATCAAAGATTGCCCCCTGTAGCACATCAAGCGCCTCGTTTTGAGTGATGTGTATTACTGGCATTGGCTTGACTAGCCTGGGCACAAGGGGGCTAGGCGTACTCTCAGTTGAGTATCTTCATAGGCCCGTCAGTCCAGGAATGATTGTCAGAAACAATGGCCTCGTTCATATACACATGAATCAGAGCGTGTGGTAATGCTGCTATCTTGAGCCTCTAGATTGAGTGGAAAACAAGCTCATGTCTAAAAGCGTGATGACGAAAGTGTCCCGCGCTAAGTGGGAGAGGTCTCCACTAAAGGTTCCTCGTCATCCCTCATCGCTTTCCTTTTGTGTTCCTTCATCAATCTCATTTCAGCGAGATCACAAAGAAGCTGTAGATCGATCGGGGGAGGTTTACCCCTTCCATTATTTCTCTCATTGACTTGCTTTTCTCAATCTTTCTTACGCCCCCAGCATCATTCACTTCTTGTGCTGTCTTCACCACGCTAGACCTGTCATGAGCCGAACGATTCGACCCCTCAGTAACTAGGTATAGCTTGTCAAACCTCCGCGACCGTTTCGATCGAGCTAGTCAATACATAAGACGAGTACGATCGATCACTGTATAGTAATTATCGGGAGAGAACACAGCACAGTTGTTATTTTATTCATTCAGCATCATGGTGTCCGTCGACGAAGCTATTGAAAGACTCAAGGAGTCTCGGCCCCCCGCCACAGACGCCTTGACATACCTCACCCTAGTCGAAACGAATCTATCCCCCGAAGTTCTTCCAACTCTAGAGGAGATTCTCGAAGATGCTGAGCTTACGCGCGATATTGGCTGGGACCTCGTGGAGATGCTGATCTCCGTCCCTGGTAGCCAAGGTTGCCTCGAGACCGTTGCCCGCCTTGGGAACCCCCGCGAGGTCATTATCAAGGTGCTTGAAGTGCTTGACTCCAAGGCCGAATCTTCTGAGGCCGGAGATGCCTCTGCGAGCGCAAGTTTCATCACTCTGGTCGGCATGCTGGGCATCCTCCATAGAAGACTGCAGGTCAAGGCGCCATCACGTTTCCTACATACGACACTGCAGACCGTTTACCGGGCATACAACCCCCAGGGTGCCGAAACTACAGCCGTAGTTATTGATCTCGCTCGGTCTCTTTCTGGCAGAAAGCGACCACCGCTACCCACTCGCCAGTCCAGCACCAAGCTCGAAACACCATTTCAAGACAGCGACGTCTTCAAGAGCGCGCCCGATCCTGAGGCTGATGCAGGTCAGGCCGCCGAAGGTGAGGCTGAACTAGTATCGCGCCTCTTACAATCTTTTGTTACAAGTATCCTCGAAGCATATGTCAACTCAAATAGGCTTGAGTGGGCGGCACGGCACTTAGAGTATTACAATCCGGAGAGGATCGTGCCTGGGAAACCTACTATGTTGCAAACTTTCAAGCAAGTCGACGAGCTCCGAACCAAAGATGCTTTGGTTGGACAGTTGGTTGTAAGTGGCAATTCCCACTGGGGAGGTCTTGGTACTAATGTTCTCTCAGTCTGTAGCTCGCGATCTAGGCCTAGCGAAGCTACCGTCAGCTGAGGTCAAGAAGGCCTTGCAGTCGCCTTTTGCAGTGAATCCGCTTGAAGTCGAGCCTGGTCCTGAGAATCCTGAGGGCATCAAAGTCTCAACTGGCGGATTTCTTTGCTTGACTGCTTATCGCATGTTTGCATCAGATATCTTTGATGCCGACTACGAACAACCTGACGCTTATATCTTTCCTGAGCATCACAATCTGCTCAAACGATTCCTCGGAGATGACCCTCAGACGCAGATAGAGAGCAACCCTGGAACTGTCGAGGCCTTGTTAGTCATTGCACTGTGGCTCCACGACCAGAAGCGCATTATTGGACCCAAAGGGACCGACGATAAGGACGTAACCTTCATGTCGTACCACCATTCACTTACGCTCATTTCCGTCTTCCATCCATCATTGCGGGTACGGAATGCAGCGACTGTGCTGGCGGGTCACATCCTTCACGAGGATCCCCACGAGGAAGACAGATTGGGTATCTTGGAAGACTTATTGGAAAACTGCATGTTCTCGTCACTGAAAGCATGCGCGGTGACATGGCTACGCGAAGAGATCATTGCCGCCCGCAAGGCTGGCTCAACGGGCCGCTTCGCCGATCCGGACTGCCTGGACACACTTCAGTATACCCTCTTTGAGGACCTTGAGTCCCTCGCTGAGACAGACTTGGAGGTCTTGTGGGAGTTCTGGGTCCAGTTCGCACCCTTTCACCTTCAGGTTGCCAATTTCGCACTGTTCTTATTTGGTGGTCAAGATTCCAAGCACTTGGTTCCTGCTGGAATGGCCGCAGCAGTTGAGCATCGATACGCAAGCCCGTTGCTGGCAGCCGCCAAGCGCCTGAGAGAGGCAATAGACAAGAAGGAGATTGATGGACAAGGGCAAGAAGAAGAGGTTTCGATGCAGCTTGGCATCTTGACAGATACCCTCGAGCGTGTCCCGTTGCAGTAGAGCTTGATGATTATGGATTATAGGGGCGTTGCAGCTGAGGTCGGGTCTGTTGGAGTACGGCATTTGTAAATACGTAGTACATGGCAACGTAAATGTGTCATTATTTACATTGCGCACTTCATTTCACCATGACCAGCCGCAGCATGTTCTTCATACCCATCGTTTTTGGGGGTGTGACTGGAAAAACTCAGTTGATACAAACTCATGTAAATATAGGTTTCTTAGTATGGTAAAGTAAAGATCACCTGTTCTCTTCAGTTCGATTCTACGAGGTCTTACAAGATATCTTGGTTATCAGAAATGTAGTTATAGGGTAGTGCAAAATAGCCTAAGCTGCCCGGAGCATATAGTCTGTCTAAGCCAAGCCAAGCCACGACTCAGGCCAACGATGCACAAGGAAATCAGCTTTGTTTCTGGCCATGCTGCTATTACTGAGTGAGGGGGGTCTTCAGTTCTGCCGCCACTGGATGTAGGTAGGTAGTCGGTTGACGATGGTCAACTGCTGGTTCAGGTTATTGGGTAGGTGAACATGCCACCCACTACTGGTTGAGTTTATTAGAACCGGAAAGATAGCTTACAACGTTGGTTGCTGTACGCCCAGATCGAGATGTGTAAGTCATTGACTCTCTAGAGCCATACAACTAAGGGAGACTGGCTGGTTGGCGATTCATGGCTGGTTGGGTGCCAGAGCACGTAGAAAAGACTCATTATTACCGTACCCAGGTAGGCACCTTACCTGTAGACACCTACCTACTTCGACGATGCGATGCGATGCAACGCACAAGCATAATAAATGCAGCCCTTTTGAAGTCCCGAGAGGACTAAATTAGCGGTGCATCATCGACGATTCTTCGCCTGTTCCTTGATCCGAATGAGACCTTGTGTGACCCCATCAATTCTTTTAGCCTTAGTCTTGCGGAGCAAAAGCAGCTAAAGGCCTAAAGCCGCCGAACGCCAAGGGGTTCCGTTGTGGATAACACGGCAAGTGACATCATTGTATCCTTCTCAACCAGAATTTGGGGAAGGAGCATTGACATTTGACATCAAAGAGGCCCATAATAAGGTCACCTCGTGACGACGGGAGATGCCTCAGTTCATGGAACGGGACGGCTCGGAAATTTTTCATGACACTTCGCGCTGCCTTGGCCCTGATCGTAGATTGTTCGTTTCTTTCTTTCACCTTTTTTTACACTGCATGCCTGTAAATCATGAGCTGTTATTCGCGAGTCCGGTAGCAACTAACATACCGAACTGCCAAGTTTGCGAACAACGACGCACTACTCTACGTTTCTGTGACACGATAGAGACGCCAGTTCGTCACAGCAGACTTCGCGATATATCGTTCAATTGTCCCTATCCAAGCAACTTTCCTTCTGGCACAACTCAAGAAATACATCACAAAACCTTTGAAAGACGAGAGGAACTGCCCATACAGTGCCATGGATTCTCAACAAGACCCCAACAGGCTCAAACTTGAAGTATCAGAGCAACACCAGCACAACGATGATGGACAACAATCTACAACACTAATCACAGATACACATGGGGATGTCGCCTACCCTGCTCCTATCCCACCTCCAGTACAATCCCCTGAAAGCCCGTTGTCGCCGCGAAGCCCAAAGAACAACGTCGACCCTGGCGGTGGCGTTGAACAAACACCAGTCAAATCGGAGCCCGCACATCTGCCATCAGCTAACGGTTCAATCCCACCCAAGAAGTCATCAGCCCAAAAGAGTCGACCAAGTCCGACCAAGTCCTGGCAGACTGAGCAACCACGGCGCGACCATCACCACCGTTCCTACTTTCGTCCCGGCCCAGCCAGAGCTGGGACCTCATATTTGAACAAGGCGATCTGGGAAGCACCAGAGGACCCGAGGCTCAGCTCAAGTGATAGTTCGGAAGCATCGGCTGGCGAGGATGAGCTCCAAACCAGCCAGCAGGAATCCCATCATAGTGAACACAAGAAGAAAGCAAGTGGGAAGGCGAGCCATGATGACGATAAATACGGCCATTTCAACATTGGTAATCAGAACTACAAAACATCCGGCAAGGTCAAAAAGGATGGTCGCTTGCGCATCACGGTCAACGAGACTGCAGGCACTGGATACTTGACTAAGGCTTTGGGTGCAGCTGTCAATAAGGTCACTCCCGCAAAGGCCGAACAGGCGGACAAGGTATCAACTCTCGAAATTCCCGAAAGCCCACGCCGGTCATCTTCTTCGACAGCTGTCGCGGATCCCAGACCTCAAGCACGCTTAAACATTGTGATCATGGTTATTGGTTCACGAGGAGATGCCCAACCCTTCTTGAAGGTAGGCAAGGTTTTGAAAGAGGATTATGGACACCGAGTACGCATCGCTACGCACCCAGCGTTTCGCGAATTTGTCGAAAAGGATTCCGGTCTTGAGTTCTTCTCTGTTGGAGGTGATCCATCAGAGCTCATGGCTTTTATGGTCAAGAATCCAGGTCTGATCCCAACACTTGAGACAGTCAAGGCTGGAGATATTGGGAGACGGCGAGCCGCAATGGCCACCATGTTTGATGGTTTCTGGCGAGCATGCATCAATGCCACAGACGACGAATCGGACCGCCAGAACCTAAAGATGATGGGCGAAAAGGACCCTTTTGTCGCGGATGTCATTATTGCCAACCCTCCAAGCTTTGCACATATTCACTGCGCCGAAGCACTTGGGATTCCTGTCCATTTAATGTTTACCTTTCCTTACACACCTACACAAGCTTTCCCTCATCCCTTGGCAAGCATCAAGAATTCCAATGTGGACCCTGGATATACAAACTTCATCTCTTACCCCCTAGTCGAGATGATGGTATGGCAAGGCCTGGGAGATCTGGTCAACGAATTTCGTGTCAAGACTCTAGCTCTCGACCCTGTCTCAACTCTCTGGGCCCCAGGTGCAACATATCGCCTGCATGTACCATTCACATACTTGTGGTCACCGGGTCTTGTCCCGAAGCCACAAGACTGGGGAAGCGAGGTTGACGTGGCTGGCTTCGTATTTCTTGACTTGGCTTCAACCTTTGAGCCACCGAAGGAACTGGAGGAATTTCTAGCAGCTGGGGAGACTCCAATTTACATTGGATTTGGATCGATTGTTGTTGATGATGCAGACAAATTTACACAAATGATCTTCAAAGCTGTCGAGCTGGCTGGAGTTCGTGCCCTGGTATCTAAGGGCTGGGGTGGACTTGGTGGTGACGATGTTTCAGACAATATCTTCATGCTTGACAACACCCCTCATGACTGGCTTTTCCCGAGAGTCAAAGCATGCGTCATCCACGGAGGCGCCGGAACAACAGCCATTGCGCTCAAATGTGGCAAACCTACAATGATCGTTCCCTTCTTCGGCGACCAAAACTTTTGGGGTAAGATGGTGAGCAACGCAAGTGTTGGACCGGAGCCAGTGCCATACAAACACCTGAATGCCGAAAAGCTTGCTGAAGGCATTGAATTTTGTCTTACTGGTAAGGCGAGGGATGCTGCTGGAGCAATCGCCAAACGAATCGCAGAGGAGGGCGATGGCGCTTTTAATGCCGTCAAAGAGTTTCACAGACAGCTAAACTTAAGAAGCCCGAGTCTCTTGCGATGTTCTCTCCTCAATGATCACACAGCCGTTTGGGAGTTGAAAAACACCAATATCAAACTGGGTGCATTGGCTGCCGACATCCTAGTGGACAACGGCCTGTTGACCTGGAAGCGCCTGAGACTTCTCAGGCACGTGGAATGGAATGACTTTGAAGGGCCCGGCGAACCTGTCACAGGAATTGCCGGATCCATAGCTAGCACAGTCGGTGAGGCATTTCACGGCGTTGCAAGCGTTCCTTACCATTGGGCAAAAAGAACAAGATCAATCAGCAAGAAGAAGAATCAGAGGAATGCTAGAAAACCAAAGAAGTCGGGCAACAACATAACACGACACAATCCGGCGGACTCTGATGACCCAGTGGATGCTACCTCGTTGCACACTGAGACGACAGCTGGGGATACCGGAGGTCAGTACGTGGGCGACATAGCGAGCGGTGTGGAAAGGACAGCTACTGCCATCGCCAAGGCGCCCGTGGACCTTTCGATGGCACTCGCACAAGGTTTTCACAATGCCCCTCGACTCTATGGCGACAATACGGTACGACGTCCCATTCGAGTGACAGGTTTCCATTCTGGCCTCCGGGCGGCCCGGTACGAGTTTGCGTATGGAGTCTACGATGGCTTCACAGGAGTATTTCGCCTGCCAGTCCGTGGAGCAAAAGAAAATGGACCGATGGGATTCGTCAAGGGCACAGGTATGGGATTGACAGGCCTGGTCCTCAAAAACCTCTCCGCTATTGTTGGTCCGATTGGATACACACTCAAGGGCATTGTGAAGCAGGCTGAGCGGTCCAAGGCGCCCCAGAAATACATCCGCCGGGCTCGCATTGCCCAAGGGCAGAGGGAGTATAAGGCGCTCCCAGAAGACCAGCGAAAGCAGTTAGAAAAGGAAGTTATGGAGGGATGGCATATAATGGATGAGTTGAGAGAGGAGATCCAGGATTTGGAGAAGCAAAGAGGCATAGCGGGACAGATCGATCGAGTTCTCCTCGACACTGAAGTCATTTTCGAAGACGTGGACGTTGCCAAGAGATCTTTGGAAGCGCTCAAACAGGGAAAGACCCTAGAAGATGTGGTAGACCCAGATCGAGACCGAGGTCGTGATGGAGGAAAATCCAAGCGAAACCGAAGTATGTCGATTCGGAGATCGTTTAATTTGACAAAGAAGTCGAGGGAGGGAAAACGCCTCACATCGCTGGCTGATGCCGAGGAGAGCACCAGGACAGGCGGGGGAGATGAAGGACATGCTGAGATGGATAGACTGACCGTGCCAGCAAGGTAGTATCGTTTGCTCATGGGGAAGTGCATGGCGTTGAGCTGCTGTAGTTTTTGAACGCACATCATATACCCAAGGATCTTTGTTTTAGACTATAGTCACACTGTAAGCTTATTGAACTGTATAATTTCGTGATTAAAACGTCATTCTTACTTGTCTGTAAAGTCTGAGTATGTCCTTTGTCCTTCTTTTTCTCCTTCTTCTTGTTTTCTTCCGGGTTGGGATCACTTTTGGTCTACGTAAAGATGTATCTCTAGAAAGAATTGATGCCTTTCCCAGATAACAGAGGTGTTATTGTGTCGTGTTGGTAAGCCGGTAGTAAGCCGTCATAGCGAAGTCGCGACTGGTTGATTTACCGTCGTCGATCATAGTCCCGATGGCTCCGATGCCGGTCGTAGTCCCTGTTCCGATCACGATCACGGTCGCGGTCACGGTCACGGTCACGATGTCCATGCCTGCTGTCTCGATCCCTCTCGCGTTCACGCTCACGCTTGTAGCTGTCCTCATGGGAGCGACCCTCCTTTCGTTTACTCTCCTCTCGGCGATACTCGTCTAAGCGTGGTCGTCTGTTCTTCTTTCCGCCCTGATTCCATCCGCCGAGATCCTCTTCCCCTTTGAGCTCCGTACCACCAAGACCGAGTCGGTTGGGACGTCGTTTGACTTCCTTGACTTTGTCGCCAGTTACTCCGTCCCAGCCCATACCGCGGAGAAGAGCTGCGCCGAATTCTTCTACTGGCATTGCTTCATAGTCATCAAGCGTGGTCTCTCCTGCCCCTTGGATGTCGTGACGGTGGGCCTCGGTTGGATGGATGATCTTTTTGTCGTCCTCCTTGTTGCCTAGTAGAGCGTCCAATGCTTCGTCATCTGCTGTTCGTTTGGGCGGTGGCTTTTTCTGGTTGTCATCATTGGAGACTGGCTTCTCCTTGCACTCTGAATCAACATCCTTGCCGGCGTCCTCAGTCTTTCCCTTAATCGTCAGACCCCATTTGATTCCCTTGTCCTGATCCGCAGGTTCCGTCTCGTTGGTTGTGTTGTTTTGCTGTGCTCTCGCCTCCTCGGGTAGCGAAGTTTTGCTCTTCCTCTGGGCTTTGGCCTCTGACCTCCAGTCGTGATTTGGCTGTCGAGCCAAAACATATTCCTTCTTTTCCGTCCTCAAGTCTTTGGCCTTGCGCTCCGTCTCCGCTCCGTCCACCCCAAAGCCTGTGATCTGCTCATGCCGTCCTCGATGCTCATAATCATCATCCTCAGAGTCGGAAGCGCCCCCCAAAGCGTGTGGTCGTGGCCGCTTCCCTAGCGACGAGGATGAATTTGGTTTTGATGCTTTCTTCGGGTTGTTGTTGTTGTTGTTGTTGTTGTTGTTGTTGTTGTTGTTGTTGTTGTTGTTGTTGTTGTTGTTGTTGCTCGACGTAGCGCCGAACTTGATTGCTATGCGCGGAGCCGGAGGTCTGCTCTGCTCGGACATTTTGGCGTATTGTTTTATTTGAAACTGTGTAAGTTCATTTTAAGAGATGGAATTATTTTTGAAAGACGTCAGCTCGCAGGCACCCTCTGCACTGTGGCGCACTGTATTTGTGGCGGTGCTCGATCAGACCTTAACGTTGGATGTCAAAATAAGCTTTGCACTAAATGCTCCAATCTTCGTGATATGCGACTGAAGTAATTTTGTCTGTCGAGATTGGGGACCTGAGTTTTCTTTCCTCTGTCACCTGCGTTCCTCAGTTCAATGCACTTTCAGTTGTAGCCTGTACCAAGACTTCTGCATTTTCTCCGTACCATGTGTATCATTTGTGCCAATGTTCAAAATAACCACATCCAACAGGAAATATCGTAGATGATTATCATTGAGAGTTAGATATTTCCTAGACGAGTGATGTATTGTATGTCAGGAAAATTCTTTTGGTTTTGAACTTCTAGGTCTCCAATCTTCAAGTTATCTGTACTTCACCAAGGTACTTATGTTCCACATTGCAAATAGAATGTCGTATTATGAGACTTTCCAAGACCTCATCCTCCGGAACTTGTCGGATAGTAACCTTGTATTTCCAAGTCCAAGACCAGTGGCTGGATGAGAAGAGGAGGAGAGATTTCAGCCCCGAGTGATCATAGTAACATGAGAAGAATGATGTGTCAAAGTGTAATAAACGGTAGGTTTGCGCTTCCATTTACGCTTGGATTTTATTTCTATGAAATGACTGCTATATATATAATAAAGAAGAGCATGCAGTAAGTTTGTTACGTACAGGACTCGTCACTTCTCTTTGGTTTCTGCTAGGTTCTGTTCGTACTGTAGTTGGCTCGTAATTGGGTTGGGTTGGTACTGCGCATGTACAAGGGTGCATAACCATTCTATCACCCTTTCTGTTCACTAGCGTTATGCTCACTAGCGTGTTGGCGCCACAAGCGTAAGGAAAATCTGTTGTTAGGTAGTCTTATCAATTGATCACGAATCATGGTATTTTCTGGGATAACAAATTGTCTCTCCTCTTTCTAATCTTGGCCTTATCCTAAACCTTGCTCTTCCCTCTCCCACCCACCGATGGCTCGTCACCCACTATTCGCTGACGCCTGTTTGATTGCCCCCCCTAAGTTAAGCC
>VYWZ01002786.1:0-10893 GCA_008711595.1 Fusarium xyrophilum
AATATATTATTCTTACTAAGACGCTAAGATCTACTCCTTATGTAACCAAGTAGCAGAAGTCAATGGCATTATCAATCAATCAAACTGCAGATGCTTGTTTCCCTGTGCATAAAATACTGAGACATTGCAGGGGTAAGGTCAATACGAAGTTCGTGCTACCCACCGTATTTGCGGGTGACGGTGATACAGAAGTATATAATGAATCAGCAGTCCGGTTTTCGAGATGATCTGTCGCACAGGGAGCAAAAGCAATTTGCTTGATGAGCACAAAGGGTCAGCCACATGCCGGGGTGATCAACCAGTGTTTAACAAGAAACAAAGATTGTCGTGGGTGGCTAGGGAGTTTTGCTCTGAATTGTGACATTAGAGACGATATACTAGCGGACATAATATCACATCCCGTGGCAGCAGTCATTGGTGCACAATCCCTGGTGCCATGAGCGGATTTCCATTTGTATGCCATGTTTCAGTGTAATCATGAGAAATTCACGGTCTCGTGTCTATTGTCGCACGGGAACGGTACCCAAGTACCCGTAACACGGCTTTGGGAGCTTGTATCATATTCGCGCATCATCAAGGATTATTCCATGGATATAAGCTGGATCATATGTTGTAGAACAAGCATCGCTCAATTACCGGGCTGAAGCGCCGGTTCCCAGCCGCCGGGAACTAAAGAAACCGGTGAGCGAGCGGGGACCAGTACCAAGCCGGCCAGCTCACGAAAGTATCTATATCCATGCACTAATGCTGTGCCTTTCAGCCTCTCGATAATTCACAGAATACGATTTATTGGACCGGATGTATTACTCTGCACATCGCCGTCAATTCTTGGGATTCAACGCCTAATCGTGCTTATCCTTCGATGCGATATGGCGGATATCTCGGACCCGTGCAGTGAAACGAAGCCTGCAGATCAGAGTAAGCTCAGACCTCAATAGGGAAGCCAAGAGAAGCAGTAGAGATCTGGATCCGATCTGTCATCTACCGATACCACATCATCCTGTTGCATGAAATCGTCTTTGCCGGTTTCAGCCTCATTGTGCCCGCATGATACCTGTGCAAACTCGGCGTCGATCGGCTCGCCTCCCACTAGAACGTTGGCGGGTTGAACGATTTCCGTTTCGCCACGCACGAAAGATGTACGGGTCGTCACTTGGCAGAAGAACGGCGTGCGACGGAAGATCTGGGTGCTGTGAGACAAAAATCTTGATTGGTCTCAGTGAATATCGAATCGGTATTGTGATGAAATTGTATGCGATATGTCGTCATTTTTTTGGCAGGTTGCGCAATGATTGTTAGAGTTTGTTTGACACTTTGACAGCTGGAGCATGCGGTTTGACATCACATTCATCACGACGAGGGGAAGTGGTTTTGCCTCCCGTCGGTGGCAAACGAGTGTTTACGGCGAAGGACTGCCACTACTGGTAAGGCAGGCTACTGTATGTACTGCATTGTCACTCGACCATGAACCGAGCGGTCAAGAAGAAGACACCAGTCGAGCTCAAGGCTTCAACAGAAGCAAATTCTTACAGTGAGTGATTCGTGCTGGTGCTAGGCTATCGGGATCATGAGTAGTGAGCAGGGGCCGACGCGGGAATGCGCAGAGGCATTCAGTCTCCGCCAACGCCCATTCCATCAGCTCATGTCTTGCATGGAGCGATAATGATGATGCGCTGAGTATATCCGCACTAGCCGCAGTATCAGCAGAGATTCTCCGTGAACCAGGATCATTCCCCCTCGTCTTGCCATGTGATAACCATGGCAAGTCGCGAATTGCAGTGACCCGGGAGGTGGCAACGCCTGCAAAAACTTGCGTGGGGGGGGGGGTTGTTACAGCAGCGCTACGTTGCACCGAGTCGGTTTGCGGGCCGTTGTCCCATAGACTAAGCGTGCACTACTGGTTCAGCGACCGTGGACTTTCTGCTGAGCTACCTACTTGACAGTCACGAGGTCCGCCACAAGACGTTTTTCCTTCTCTCTTTCTTGGACTCTCTTTTCACTTTCACTTTCACTTTCACTTGCACTTGCACTTTCACTTGCACTTTCACTTGCACTTTCACTTTCACTTTCAGGTCCTGCAACTTCGACGCCTTTGCTCTCAGACCGTCTACTCCTCAAGAGAAGAAGAAAAGACACCCGAGATTCGCTGTAGATATCATGAATTTGAGAGCAAGGGAAGACAAAGATCCTAATGCCTTCCCCACGAGACAACTTCTAATCCTCGGTATGCGCGCACTCTCACTCACCGCCATAACGAACCCCTCCCCCTCCCGTCTCCCGTCACCCACGATAATCTCACGAGCGAGCGAGAGCTAACCACGATTGCAGCAATATGTCGCTTTTCGGAACCGATTGCCTTCAATTCCATCCTGGCCTACACGTTTGTGATGGTCAAGGATTTGGGTATTGCTGAGAAAGATGCTTCACTTTACGCGGGACTGCTCGTCTCGGCGTATGCGGTCGCTGAGGCGCTGACCTCGATGGGGTGGGGTATTCTGTCGGACCGCGTCGGGCGAAAGCCTGTTGTTCTGTTTGGACTTGTTGGCGTGGCATTGTCGAGTCTTATCTTCGGTCTGGCCAAGAGCTATTGGGTCGCTCTGCTTGCACGATTTGTCGGCGGCGCGCTGAACGGAAACGTCTCGGTCATGCAGACCATGGTCGCTGAGATGGTCAAGTTGCCTGAGCATGAGCGCAAGTTCCACTTTGAGCCACGCATATCATGGAGATGCTAACTTTCTCGCAGCCAAGGCCTATGCCGTGCAGCCTTTCGTCTGGACTCTTGGCGGCATCATCGGATCTGCGATGGGAGGATTCCTCGCTCAACCCGCCAAGTTCTACCCTTCAATCTTTGCCGAGGATGGACTGTTTGGGCGATATCCTTACTTGCTTCCTAATCTTGTTTCAGTGGCCGTGGTGGTCATCGCCGTCATCCAGGGACTCTTCCTCCTCGAGGAGACCCTTGTCAAGCCCGGATCTGAGGGCGAGAACGGCGTTATCAACTACCAACAGGTTCCCGCCATAGACGATCTCGAATCTATCGATGAACGCACACCTCTCCGACGCTCTGCCGTCCGCACCTCCTTTTCTCGCAGCCGTCGACACATGTCACCCTCCACCAGCCGATCGCGACCCCGCTTCGCCGAGTCCAGTCTTGGAATGGCAGTTGAGCACGACTTTATCGATCTCCGCCGCACTTCTTTCGGAACTGTGCACTCCATTGTCCTTCCTCAGGATCTTCTCACACCCCCTAACGAGGAGCAGGAGGACGAACAGGTCAAGTCCGGTGAACGAACATTCAACAAGACGATCATGATGCTCATCGTCGCACTACTTATCTTCTCGTATCACCAGATGGCTGCAAGCAGTCTTCTTGCCACGTATCTGCTCGACGATCCTTCTGAGAAACGCGGAGCTATCGACTGGATCGGTGGTCTTGGGTACACCGTACACGATGTCGGCGTGTATCTCGCAGTGAACGGAGTACTGGGTCTGTTCATCCAAGCTGTCATCTTCCCTGTGTTCGTCAGCCGCGTTGGAGTATGGCATTCTTTCGTGGTCATGATTATCTTGTATCCTGCTTCTTACGTGCTCATGCCTTTCCTCTCCGCGTTCGGCGAATCTGTTGTGTCCCTGGGAATCTACGCATCGTTGTTGATGCAGAGCTTCTGCGGGTTGATAGTGGCACCTGTTACTCTCATCCTTATCAAGGATGCTACGCCATCTCCTCAGGTGCTTGGCCGAGTCAATGGCTTGGCAATGTCTGGTGCCTGTTTGGCCCGTACTGTTGCGCCGCCCCTTGTTGGAGTTTTCTATGCTCTGTCAGGTTCCGTCTCAGCGTGGTTCAGCTGTATTGTTGTAGCTATCATCGGAGCAGCTCAGCTTTTCTGGATTCCACGAAGAAGTATCAAGAAGGACGATGTCATGGTGGATAACGCCCTCACCAAGGCAGTCACCAACGAATCTCGCCGTGGTCGACGTGGCAGGAACTCTTTGTCATAAAAGGCATTGAGTGTTACGAAGACATTGAACCCAGTCGATTACCGAAGATGATCCTCGTAGCTGACGGAACGACGGAGCATAGCAATGATCAGGCATGAACGAAAGGAAGCAACGGCATAACCAACTTCGACAACGATAAGTGAGCGGCCATTTTGGCATTTCGGGACACCTTTGAAGACGAATTGTTTCGCTCACAACGATGCACAATACCCAACACGATCCTTCGCGACGCCCACCGAAAAACCGCCCACCGGAAACCGTGGGCTATGTAATCCTCTCCTTTGATGACAACAACTTCAGTTTTCAAATTATCGCACGCGTCAACCTCTTGATCGACATGAAGCTGAGACACTCCTGTCTATTCCATATGCGCATTTCCCACGATTTCGTGCCGCTTTTCCGTTCCTGCTATTCGAGGTGAACGATAGTTTCTAAGGCGCAAGGTAATACCTTGAAGGTGTCGGTTCCATGATCTGGAAGGTAATGATGCCATCCAAAATTGCTTTCTCTGCGAGTAGCTACTCAACAAAGTCTTCATGCTAGAGTTTGATTTTCTTTGTCTTTATGTCAGCTTTGGGGTGCTGAAGAGCTTCGTGTCATCTGCTGCAATCGATTGTAGCCAATATAGTATGATTATAAAATACCATTCCTCGTCATCGGCTGTATGCTTCGGTGCTTTAATGACCCTCAAACACCATTGCTGTAAGAACAGCTTCAAAGTGAACGACATTGATGCCTGCACTACTCAGTCAGGAGAATCGTGCAACTTGCAGGAGAAATTGCAAGATGAATCATCTACAAGTACCCCGTAGCGAATCATTCGCCCAGCGATTCCGCCGTGCAAGGATAATGGCTGGATGAGTTTAGCGGCACGGCACACAATCACACCCACCATCTCGTCTTGAGCGAAAACGACCCGGCTAATCGTCAACCATGGCATCTAATCATCGCGATATTTGCGCAGCTGGCGAGAAGCTTCAGGAAAAAGTCTCCTCCTTATCGCGAGAAGCGATAGCCAATGATCTACTGGCTGGGAGGGTTCACCAGTGGTGCTGAAACCACAAGCGAGGGTACAATCAACAAACAGCCTCACTGCCAATGGCAGAGGAGATATGCTCGTGGCTACCGTTGCATCATCGGATGGCCTGATGTTGCAAAATCTGGGGTGGACATGACCAGACAATCACGAGGCATGATGTCCAGAAGCAAACCCTCCAAGTTTCTATACTTAAGCCTGTAGCATCATTGTATGGACAGACATGTCACTCTATCGTCGTCTGAGCAAACAACTACCGATATCGGCTTCCAGGTTAAATGTCAGGCCACTTTGGGGTAAATGCGGAGTGGACCGGTGATAGTGCGGGGAGTTTTGCTGCGGGGAATTGCCTTTTCCAGGCGCCTTCCCTTCATCCGAGCCGAAGCACCCTCAGCCCGGGGACCAGCCCGAGATAGATATGAGTAGATTGAACTCCAAATCGTCTCTTATCTGATCAACACATTCATCTACCCAGTCTAATCCCCAACACTTTCATCATGACCTCTTCCATCCAGACTCTCTCCCGCGGTGCTCGTACTGCTCCTCGTGCTCTCCGTGGACTTAGCCAGGCTCGACGACTGAGCACCACCGAGCCCAGCCGCAACCTCTCCAACACTCGCGACTCTGCTGTCCATGATCCCATCATGGATAAGTTTTGGGGCAACCGTGTCAACGTTTCCGAGACTTCCACCGTCGATACTCAAACACCCAGCATCTCTGCTACCACTACCAGCCGTGACCCTCCTCTGGGCACCAAGTTCACCAACGTCTTTGAGCCTTCATCAGCTCCTCGCTGGTCTGGCATCTCCATCCCTACTGGCCGACAATAGGCGGGCAGTGGCCGTGACCTCACATTCAACACCACAAACAAGGCATTGCCATCTTCTTGATGACTGCCCTGATCTATCGAGTCGGGATTTATCCCACCGAATGACGATATGAAACGTTCCACCACGCCCCGGCCTACCACTACTACACCACAGATACCCAGTCTCTTGATGAAATAAGAAGAAATATTCCCAGATATTGTATATACCAGAATCGCGTTGAGATCTCTGAAAGAATGAAACTCGGAGCGAGCTATGGAAAGGGATCATTGGAGTTAGCAAGGAAAGTTGCTGCGATTGACAGGGCAGAGTCAAGACATTTCCTCAGTTTGTACATAACCCGGGTCTGATTACTAGGCGCTTACAGCTCTAGCAACTGTATATAATGATCTATATCATGTCAAACCTGAGTGTTCGTCGTCGTGATTGCAGACTTGATGCTGGAATGATCTCCAACGCAATGATCCGCCGTCAATCCCAAGCTTCGGTAGACTTCGGTCTCTATTCCACCGGACCTTCGGAAAGTTTCTGGAGGTCCACTTGGCCTCCGACGCGGGCCAAAGTCTAGAAGCTATCGTCGGTCTCCGCCGGAACCTAGATTTGGCTCCGAGTCGAGTTGTCCTCCGGAATTCTTAGTTGGGATTACGGATATGTCGCCCAAACTGAGTCAACGAGTGTGATACAGATATTTATTCACATTATATCTTTTTCTTTATTCTCATAAATCTCTATACTCGTTAACTCCCATCACTCAAGCAGTAGTCAGGTCAAGTTACAACCCTACTCAGCTATGACTACAGCATCCATTGAAAAGTCATCATGAGAACAGACAAAGCCAAGAAGCTGCCTGGGCCTGCAAGCTTCATGAAAGAGTTTCCCTCAGCTTCAGCAGACGATGACTTGGAAGCAGGGCTAGACGTCGAGAGAGAGAGAGAGCCCTCCGACCTGTCCGTCTTGCTGATCTCATTCTGATGACCAGGAGCAGAAGAGTCATCGACCAACAGGTTGGAAACAACAGCAAAGTTGGAGAACGTCTGTTCCATGGCGTCGCCGCCGTTTCCCTCTGCCTTCAGACCCTCTGCCGACTTTCGAAGGACAGGAAGTATGGAACTGGCTGTGAAGGGAGCGACCTGGGTGGCCACTGCAAGCCATCGGTGCGTGAAGCCCTTGTACATGACGATGTCGCGAGGACATTTTCCTTTACTATTCTCACATGCGACCTCGTTGAAGTCTCCGTTGTTTTTGAAAAATGTCTCCAAGGTTGCTGAGGTGAGGTTCTCAGTACGCTCCCTCCACTCGTCTGATCTTTCGGTCTCGAGATATCAGTTAGCACAAAACACTTTAGCATTAAGTTATACATTTTACAAAGTTGTACATAAATGCAGCACCCATGGTAAATCCTGCTGAATTGGCAGACCATTGTATCTGGTTGATATTTGAGCAGTTCTTGGTAGCCTTTGTAGCTTGAGCACCATCATAGACTGCCCAGGTCTCCATGTCAATAGCTCGCTGGTCTCGAGCCAGTCCCAGGTCATTGAAGCATAGTCGGCGTACGTGTCGTTAGATATGAGTCTAGCAAGACAAGCGCCGAGGTTGAAGAAAAGAACATTGGCAAGTGCTATAGAGGTTAGCAACTCGAAGGCTGAACTTGATGAGGCAACAGACTCGACTTGTAATCGAAACCAGCATTGGTCATCATGATTTACCACTGAAGACCGCCATTGCATGTCTTCTGCTCAACTTCTGTGTCCCATCTCGCACGTTGCTCTTCTCAAACTGCAATGGCAAGGTCGAGCCACTGAGGTTGACTCTCGGAGGGTTCGGGATAGCCATATTCAGCGGCTATGAGGGCAGCAAATGCCCAAATGGATTGGTAATCGTTACCGATGCTCGCTGTGTTGTTAGCTGGCATGAAATCCTTTCCCTTGCCAACCTGCCACTGGACGCCCTCCGTAACGAGCGTGTTGTAGGTCTTGTCTCCTGTCAACTACCAATAGTCGACAAAAGAACCCATGGAAGCACCCGACTGGTGCCAATAATACCGATCTGTCCCCATACTTCTATCGAGCAGAAGACCGGGGGTTTGACCTGTCTCATTGCCCTTGTAGAAACTGATGAGATCCCCAGCAAGACCATTGGACGCGTCTAAGATACCATCCTTGCTGTCGAGCTTCATAGACTGGACAGGCGTGAACTGTGCCAAAAATAGCACAAGGCCAACACCTTTCTGGAGTACACCCATTGTGTTACGACGGAAACAAGAAACGAGTGTGGAGAAGATCGATAAGGTCACTGCAATTTTAGGAATTTGGGCTGACGCGAAGCTTTTTATCGCCAGACAAGATTTGATACGCGCTAGGCAGCGCGAGCCAAGCAAAAGGCGCAGTTGAGCTAGCGAAATGAGCGAGGTCATTGCCCGCCGCTTGGTCTGAATCCTTCGGGGCTATGTTGACCCAATAGCATCGTGAGTATACAAATTACGACCCAGATTTGCTTATGTCACATTCTTACAAAGACATAAAAATTCGGGTATATAATGCTTCAAAGTCTTGATGAAACATCATTGTGGTTGAGATATCGTCAAATTCGGAACAGTTTTGACCAAGAGGGTGTGAGCATGCTTGACATGCCCGGGAACGGATCAAGAGGGTTGACGAGTACGTCACCAAAGAGGTACCGCCAAGGAAGCATCATGTCACCAAAGAGATGATCAGACCCTTCAGAAGCGGCGCGGTGATCCGTTGTTGACCTATTGGCAGTCATGCAAGTCTCGCATAGTTATCGGATACGAACCGCACATTCTCATCCTGTTTTCGCTACGAATGAGGTTAGGTCTTGACGCACTTCTTGCTTGGCATCGTGTTTCCGGCGGCTACTGTGTTTGGAATAGTCTATGCTGGTTGAGGTTCTGTCGTTGCTGCACTGCTGAGTGTTCCTGTTCTATCAAGTAAATTTTGTCAGGTATGTGTTGTTGGTGGTATCAAATTAGGTACCACATTAATGAGCTTCAGTGACTATGAACGTATCATATAGAAGAGTAAGCAATGGTAGCGCCTCGATAATTATCTTAAACCCATAAGTATTAACTATATAGATACAAGAACACAAGTTTCTAACTGTGATTGATGCTTTCAAGTACATCCGGTGTAGTTGGGTAGGTTGTTCGGTGTCTCCAACCCAATTCTAAGGCTCGCTTAGAAGCCACCAAAGCCGCCGCTTTCAAAGTTGAAGTTGGGTTGAGAAGGCTGGGCCTGCTGATTGTCAGACTCAGAGTCTTGGTCCTGGTCCTGGTTCTCGTCGTCGGACTGTTCATCCTTGTTCTCATCGTCAGAGTTGTCGTCCTTGTTGTCATTATCAGAATCATAGTTGCCAGAATCATCGTTGCCAGAATCATCGTTGTCGCCGGACTGGTCGTCACCAGACTGGTCATCACCCTGAGAGCCATCAGTGGAGGTCTCAGGGTCAGCAACCTCAGATGCGGCAGGGGTCTCAGAGCCTTCGGCAGGAGTGGTAGGGGTAGCAGGGGCCTCAGTAGAGTCTCCAGAGCCGGAGCTGGAGCCAGAGCCGGGACCCGAGCCGTCGCAAGTGCCAACCTCGTTGGGCTCACTACCGTCAGTGACACCCTCGAAAGTGATGCACTCTTTGGGGACGTTGGTGAGTTGGATGCCAGAGATCTTGGCGGTGTCACCCATGTTGGGGTTGATACCGACAAGGATCTTCCCGTCGCTGGCAGAACCACCAGAGATCTCGACGTGGCGAGCGGGCATCTCCTTGCAGTTACCGCAGCTGCGGTAGAGCTTGCCAAAGTCGGAGACCACAAAGTCCTTGATGATGACGGTACCTCGACCGTTGTGCTGGATGACCTTGTCCTCGGCACCGGTAGCACCGCCACCGTTGATGGTAGTGGTCTCACCATCTTCCTGCTTCTTGATAGAGAAAGCATCCTCGCAGACGGCGTCCCAGACAACGTTGTTGAGAGTGCAGCCACCGTTGCAGTGAACACCCTCGATCTGGTTGGGACCTGCAACAGTTAGGAGTGGCTGGACTTAAGACAGACTGGTTGAACTTACCAATGCGGACGTTAGAAAGAGTGGCGCCCTTCTCAAGGATGAAGACGGCATCAGAGTCGCCGCCCTCCTCCTGACCAGTGCAAGAAACACCACGGTCGAAGATAGCGTTGCCACCGTCGAATGACTCGCCGGCAGCGATGGTCATGGGAGCGTCGAGAACACTGCTTCCACCAGAACCACCGGAGCCACCATCGCTATCCTGACGACGAGAAAGGGATGGGGCGCCAGTGATGAGGGGAGCGGGAGCGGCAAAGGCACCAATGGCCAGAGTGGCCGCCATGATCACACGATACTGCATTTTGATGATTGGTAGGAAAGAGTGCTTGGTAGATATGCGATGAAAGAGGAGCGAAAAGACAGAAAATGGTATCGAACCAGTAAATACTTTGGGAATGGCTAAGACAAATAAAGAATGACCAAGCACAGCTTGTCGAAAGAGTGAAATAAAATGCAAAGAAAGTGATGATGAGACACAAAACAGAAAGAGGGCTCACTAGAGGAGATGTCTTGAAAACTTTTAGCTTTGTCACTTGCCGGGAACCATATCCTACATTCGGCACTTGAGAGTGAAACCTGTTGACGGGACGTTGGCGACAATCCATTCAACTGAGTGACATACTTAGCTAGGGCATGGATAGGGGCCATTTCCATAGGCTTTGGTGGTCTGTGCGCTGTAACCTCACTATATAAGCCTCTATAGAGTAGTAGGCCTACAGCGCCTTTAGAGGTATCTTAACCTAAACCTTAATTTTTATAGCTTATACCTTTACCAATTAGAATATTAAATTACAGAGGTAGGTTTCAAAAGTCTTTGCTGACACTAAAATCACGCTGAGTGGGGCAAAAGAGCTAGCCCCTGTAAATATCGATTTTTATACCTATTTATTCCTGCCTTCTTTATATTTATTCCCATCTTCTAATTCTAGGATTTTTTTTAGAAATACTAGTAAGGAAATGTATT